>NMRB01006608.1:0-10402 GCA_002633025.1 Notospermus geniculatus
GTGAAACAAAGAAAATTATTGAAAAAGGCCTACAACTACATGGGGCACGCGGGGTGTACCCGGTGTGTTACCACTACGGGAATTCAAAAGACCTCTCCTGGCTGGCCCCTGGCACCCCTAGTTTAGACAGTGGATTCCTGTACGGATTCATTTCTGTCTCTTCGAGGACGATTGCCTAAGCAACTCCTCCTAATTAGGTCTGAACAACGTTTTGCACGCTGATATGCTACTCTTGTCATAGCGTTTTAAACACGATGAGAGATCGACACCCAAGCGTGTGACACCAAGGTAACGGAGTGGACCTGGGGAACATTCGCTGCTAATGGCGTTAACATAATGACACCCGTCTCACCTCTACCTCCACATCGGGCATTTCATATGTATTAATGTATACATTACCACCATGAATAAGAGGACTGCCACAGATATCACGGTACACATGCTAATCCGCAACTGGACCGCGGGGTATATCACTCAGTGCGATTTCTTTCGGGATTTCTTCATTCTTGTTCACCCTCAACAATCGCAGCGCCGTCACAACGCACATTGCCCCATTCTTTGATAGGTTTCATTTACTTTCTTTCAGTGAGTGGGTGATAGGAAGATAAAATGACGTCCTCTGTTTACTTGAGACCAAAACGTGTCTTTCTTGTGATCCTACTCCTAATATTGGTCGTTTTCGTGACAAAGAAGTTCGGCGGCATCATCACGAAATTTTACGAAAAAGGCGGCTGGAGTTACATGTACAACGAAGTCGTTCGGGAGGAAGTTTCCCTAGAAAAAGGACATTTGGTACTCGCCATAAAACGGAACCAGTTCAAGGAAGTCG
This sequence comes from Notospermus geniculatus, assembly GCA_002633025.1. Taxonomy (NCBI): domain Eukaryota; kingdom Metazoa; phylum Nemertea; class Pilidiophora; order Heteronemertea; family Lineidae; genus Notospermus; species Notospermus geniculatus. The sequence goes on from NMRB01006608.1 coordinate 830, forward strand.
ACAAGCGGCCCAATCGGACAAGCGTTTATCCAGCAGACGGCATTCGAGACAACCTTAATGACGTCACTTCCGACGCTGGCTACGCTGTACCAAGTCTCGTTCACTTCGCGTGGTATGGCAAACCTCGCATGCGATTTCATCACATGGTTTGTTTTCTCAGCGTTTTCTACCGGATAAAACCAAAACGAATCTTATTTTGGTACGAAAGAAAACCGGAAGGCGCATATTGGGAGTACTTGAAGAATAACATCACGAATTTCAGCAAAATTGTTCGAATGGTTTACCGGAAAGCCCCGACATCCATCTTCGGTCGGCAGATTCGAGTTGTGGAACACAAGTCCGACATCGTTCGTCTGGAGGCTGTAATGCATTATGGGGGAATTTATCTCGATCTTGACGTCCTCGTTATCAAATCTTTTGATCCACTCCGAAAATATGACGTCACTCTTGGCATGGAGCACAACAAAGGCTTGTGCAATGGAATTATCATCGCAAAAAAGGACGCGCAGTTTTTGAAAATCTGGCACTCTGAATACAGAACGTTCAACGACAGATCCTGGGATGGCCACTCGATTCGGTTGCCATTTAAGCTGTCCCAAAAGCATCCTAATTTGATACACATCGAACCCAACACTTTGAACAGGCCAAGCTGGTTCGAACTCGATCAAATATATGGAAAGAAGCCATACGACTGGCGCAAGAACTACGCCATGCATCTCTGGTACAGAAAGTACAATAAGGATCATAACTTCGAAACGATAAAAAAGGTGAATTCAACGATGGGGCAGATGTTTAGGTATACATTGTATGGACATCCTGGGCTTATGCGATAGGCTACTGGACTTGAACATACATACTTGTTTGTAAAGCTAGTGCGAATGTCCCGTAATTTGTATTCGACTGACAGTCTTGTCGGCCTTCATGTACCGGTATTTTGTTGTTGTTGTTGATGTTGTTGTTGTAGTGTCAAAAATATTGTGTTTTAGGAATAAACGTATAGCAGCAACATTTTGCTTTCTTAGACATATCTTTTATTGTCATTCAAAATATACGTTTGTCATATCTCATGAGTAAATACGTAAAACTACCCTGGTCAATAACAAACAACATAAAAGGCAGAGAATGATCTAGTATACCTTGATTTTGCAACGAAGGGACGAGACAGTTCCCGAGGACGACTCCAGGGAACGTCAGATCTGACTGAATGTGTGATCAACCAATCAACATGCTTGTAACATCCTTCTTCGGTATGGCCTTGTGGTACCACCGGTGTAATCATGCCATGGTTTCTACTGTGACTCCCGCAACCCCACCGCTTCTGGCGGCTCCTCTCCCTCCTGACGTTCTGCGTCTTTGCGGAGTCTTAAAGTCCTCTGACTGTCTACTAACACAATAACTGTAAGCAGGGCAGCCAAAAATGTGACGAAGGCACACATCAGATAGGCATACATGTAGTCACCCGTCTGGTCATAAATTATCCCTGAAAAGAAGGACCCGGAATATGTTAAATCCGTTCACCTATAGCATGATAGCATGACGACCACATCCACTTTAAACTTATGATATTTTCTGGCTCTCGTCCCAAAGTGACCATGCAGAGTGTGCACTGTACTGTACACTGTTCAAGTCGTTGCCCACATACACACACTCAAATGTTGAGGTGTCAAAAGTCATGCAAGAGAAACCAAGAAATCTCGTATCAATGGTTTCACTGTGTGCTAGGCCTAACTTCCAAGCCAAAAAGATGATACCTACCTCCGACTGGTGGTGCTATCAGTTGTCCAGCACCTATGGCTAAAATGGCGTACCCTAAAGCATTTGTCATGTGCTCCGTGGTAAACAGAAATACAAGAATACTGGGGCCTATAACCGGCAGAAGCCCATTTAGAGCCCCTCTTGCACCGCAGACGACCGCCATCATTGGGAATGAAGATCCAGTGAAAGGGAAAACAATGTTAAGTCCACCCATTATTGTGATGAAAATGAGGAGGAGAATAAGGGGGTTCATCTTAATCCGATCGCTCATATATCCTCCCAAAAGTCTGGCTGGAACTGCGACACTGCCAAATATAGTCAAAAGAATGCCGCTATCCGTCCTGTCAAAGCCGTTTAACATAGCAAAGTCAGGCAGGATGGTTGGAAAGTTCATGAAGTCAATGTGCCACAAAAATTCTTGTAAAAGGTATAGCCAAAATACCCAATTTCTAAATAACTCCATATCACAGGCACCAGGGGGCACTTTCATCTCCTCTACCGGCTCTCTCTGTTCCTTCTTTTCCACGGCTGTGTTAGTATATACCGACATTCGTCTGTCAAGGAAAACGTCTTCTCGGACTGTTATCGGCCGCAGTAATATACCACCAACGCAACACTGTAACCATAGCGAAGCAAGGATGAACATTGTCCCTCTCCACGTCAAAGAATTGATGCAGGCGTCCATCATCGATGGAAATACCAGGTAAGAGATTCCTGCACCGGAGAAGGCGATCGCTATGGCTGAAGATCGCCTTTTGTCGAAGTACAGCGTCACCAGTGCTATTGATGGCGTGGTGCAGAGACCTATGCCCAAACCTGAAAGAAAGAAGTCACAAATTAGGTCTATGTCCTGCATGGAGTTCCTGTGATCGTGGCTTACTCCAAGAAGATTGCCGAACTCTTGCAAGAAAGCTTCGGATGACATCAAAAGAAGATATCAGACCGCCAATATTTTGGAAATTTCGCCGTTTTCTTACCTACCACCAAATATCCCAAAACTGGCATACAGAAAGTACACGCTGTCGGCAGAGGCACTGGCGGCCATACTGATGGCCGATACGACTCCACCGGTCATGACCACTGCTCGGTGACCGAAACGGAGGCACAGAGCACTTGAGAGAGGGCCTGGAAACAAGAATATAGGTGGAGTAACCCGGCGCCTTATTGGGCCCTACCGCCCCAAAACTAGTCCCCGAAGTCGGAACTGGCTACAAGATATCAATGGTGAACGAACAGAAATGGTGCGCACGAAGTCTGACGTTCCAAACTACTTTTGGAATCAAAATTCTCCTCGAGCTGGTGTGAACAGGAGCAGTCAGCCGCGCGCGTATTGCCAAAAGATGGCAGCAAAGTTCCAGCGGACCAATACACAGGAAAATCTACGTGATTGGTGCTCGATCAAGAATGAATGGGTCCGCTATATGCATTGAATTGGGCCGTAGTGACACCTATTGGTCAACTCACTGACAGTTTCTATTGATAAATCGCGTCCGTGTTATGGACGCGCGCGAGAAAAATCTTACAACATGATGTTATTACCTGACCTGCTTTACCTGCTATGGAAATTGACAGCAAAGTAAGGCTGCCAATCAACGAGGTTTTTGTCCGAGTCTCCTGAAAGTAATCGAGGAATTCCACGTAGATGATCCCGTAGCACATGATCGTTCCACCCGTCAAGAGCAGAATATAGAAACATACTGCAACCACCACCCAGCCGTAGCCTCCGTCAGCTGGTGGTAGCGTCACCACCACTGATGATTTCCGCCGTCGTTTCTGTGAATTTTTTGATGCTACTGTTGTCCTTGTTCCCTGAAATTGCAGTCATTTGATGAAATACAAACAGTCGGAATTCCTAGTCACTAACTCCGCTAGGCCAATGGGGGTTTCTCGATCATGGATGGAAGCAGCTCCTGGGCATAACTTTCCAATGGAACTTGCCAAAACGGTGTTGTCATCAAGATGACCGCTAGTATACCCGAGTCTACATTCATGACATTGACGATGTTGCCTCAAGGTCTCGTTGATTGCACGTAGTTGCCGGCCACAAAACTTGCCTGGCGTCGTGGAAGCAACAAAAGAGGTGAAGCCGAGAGACAGATTCTCCAACGCCAGGGTTCAGCGCGGTGTTCTCAGGTTAGGGTATTATATAAGATAGATTTTGGTGTTTTTTTTTCCTCCGAGGATAAACCAATTCACTCTTTACCACCATCCTCTGAACGTGGTATCACCCACTGTTATTTTGCCATCATGGTCATCTATATTTAGGTCAGAGCAATCGAGGTATAGGTAATCAATATTAGATTGTTTGGAACGTACGATGCGGATGAAGCTGAACGATTGACCGTACAGGCAAAAGAACAGAAAAATCTAACAGTGCATGGCAGACGATGGGATGATAAGTCTGTGACTCTTGCAGACAAATATAGGCCTACCATGCCGTAATGATTCCTGAATCAGTGAATTCATTTTATGTCGGTTCATACGAACAAGGAATCCCTATATTCGTCACTGAAGGCCTATATATACTTCTGGCCGATGCTCCTACAAAGGCCTACATCGTATGGCGGAGCCTCCGATACTGGTGACTGACTTCACTGGGTACAGCAATATATCGGCCCTGCACACCCACAGCGCGCACCCCTCTTGGCCTACCCACTTAGTTGTAGCCTTCACCACCAAATCCAACAGTAGCTGGTTAACTGAGCACCAATCAGAATTCTATATTGCGTTGGTGCGCTAGAACTTTGCTGCCATCTATTGGCGATATTAAGCGTGGCGAACTGCTCCTATTCACTGCAAGTTTTGGTGGATTCAAACTTTTATCAACTAGGTTTATAATATTGCATGACCTTCAACTCTCGTATCCATAGGAACCACATATACGTAGAGGAAGGGTGTGGGAAACGAACAATCGCTTGTCAACTTCCGCATTTATAAAGTCGGGCTTTAATTACAAGTTATTGAAGTGGTATAAATGAATTCAATGTGAAGATATCTGGTGTATTTATCAAATTATATACAATCGATACAATGAAATAATATACAAAATCCATGATAACTGGGAGTTAACACTAAAAAACGGACGCCCTTCCAACGTCATTCTATGACATTCCCAGTTCGCCAGGTCGCTTAATATCTTTCTCGCGGTATAATTTGCAATAAGGGTATAATTGGGCTGTCTGATGTGGGTTCAGTAAAATAAACGTATAACGCCAGTTCCACGTGGTCAAAATATAAGCCGGACGTCTTTTCCGCCGCGGCGATTGCAATTTTTATAGTCGTCTATGCATAGGCCTAGGCCTACTGTAATTAGGTACTAGAACACCACTTGTATGCAAATGTCAATATGCAAGTGTGAAACAAAATCATGGCCACTTGTGCTGCACTGTCTTTACGTTTGACAATTTACATAATGTCCTCATGGAAATGCTGGTGAAATGGAGTGGGTTTTCTTTCAGGGGTCGGCTCGGGGAACCTCCCTGCAACTTGGGCTATAATTAGGGCTTAGGCCTATGTGTGTTGGCTGCCCTGCCGATAAAATGAAGTTCAGTAACTGCTGATATTTTAGACAGTAACTCTTACCTTTTTTTTCTGAAGATGCAACTCAGCCCATATACGATTCTTTCACAAGTTGAACATGCACTTCAGCAATAGGAGCAGTCAGCCGCGCTTATTGCTAACAGATGGCAGCACAGTCTTAGCGGACCAAATGTACAGGAAATCTATTATGATCGCTGCTCGATCGATAATGACTGGGTCCGCTAGATGCATTGAATTGGGCCCTAGTGACACCTAGTGGTCAACTCGCTGACAGCTCCTATTAGCCTACTGTACGTATTGGCCTAATAGGCCCCCTGTGTCATACGGGAATGGTGCAGATGTGCAGTATCATGAATACTGTGAGGCTTGATTCATCGTAAATCGTGGCTCACTTTACATCGATCCCGCAAATATCGTAGCCCAGCGAAGGTCAAAACTTGAACAGGGAAGTAACACCGGCAACTGACTCACCTTCGTACAATCCATGCACGGAAATGTCGTCAAAGGCCTTGGCTCCAGATATGCAACCTCGGCCACCCCCTGAGAGGAAGCAATCCAGCCTTCTATCAGAAATTGACAGTTGTCATAGGCCTAGGCATACAGACCGGTGTCACGTCTTGCTTACTTACCACCGCTGCTATCAGCTCCTGAGATTGCCATTCCGCCATTTTCCTCGCAAATCACGGCTGAGCTCGAGAGATGAATGCGACCTTCCGCCGATCACGATTATTTGGTTGCAGCTGAATGTGCAACCGATAAATGATTGTCAGTGTCGATCCATATTCGAACGATAGATAGCGTCACCATCGCCTATCGAACACGACGTTGAAGAGTTTGAACTGATGAATGGGCCTACAGGATGTATCTAATCCAAAATAGCATCGCCCAAAACGCTACAATGAAAAGAAAAAGAAGCAAATGTAACCTCATGTGTATTGAATGCTCCAGAAGAGGAATTCAGATCTTTTCTGAACAACTCAATAGAAGGAGGTGATCGGATGCAGTTTGTTGGACATGCAGTTGCGAAACGAAAAAAGAATTCACGTAGCAGTGCAGCGAGCCCGAAATCCCGGTTTTTGTCGTTGCACACCGTTAAAACGATTCCTGACGTGACGTCATTGGCAGTGCTTGCCACGTTTTTCGGTTGATGATAAATGCAATCCGCTAGAGGTACAAAAGGGTTTTTCAAAGGGATTTTTAGGGGTTAGGGTTAGGGTTAAATCATCCTTGAAAGGTTATGGTTGGGGTAAGCCATATATGTTTTTCGAAGTCCACCAAATTGTACCTCTGGGTGATTGCATCAACTGTTGTATGCTTGCAGCGCCACCTGTCGAGTTGCGGTTCCTCATTCATTGTATGTGGTGGAGAGTTGTTGGGAAGCTGATTACATTCAGAAAGCTACTCTTCCTGTACCAAAATCGTCTTTTACCAGAAGAAGTGCGAACACACATCGCGCGTCAGGCAAGGCTTTTTACCGCAATCGATACCAAACAATACCATACCACCACAATATGGCTTTCTTCTGCGATGGTCCCCAAGGGGTTACCTGGGGAGTTATTTATATGCCATTATTTCCTTGTCCGGGTGTCTGAGAGGGTTGTGTGTTAAACATGCACATATTCGGAATGTTGTCATTCCTTTGTGTCCAACGCATTGTGCATGATTGGGTGGGAAAGGCATCAGCTGTTGTTCATAACGGTTGTCATCTTGTTTTATCCAAAGCCAGTCGGTGTCCATCTGAAGAAACGAGGCGATATCAGGTAAGCCCGAAACTGTTGAAAAAGTAATTTTTGTCGGATGATCCGCACGGTTTTCAGGCCCGGTTGCACGAAACTCACGACAGCGCTATCTTGGTGTTAGCGCTAACTTGATGTTAAATGACGTAAAAGAACAATGGATTTTTACGTCATCTAACATGAAGATAGCGCTAACACCAAGATAGCGCTGTCGTGAGTTTCGTGCAACCGGGCCCTGACCTTCATTTATGAGACTTCTTTAGGCCAACTTCTATGATGGTTCTCCGACGCTGCTTCCAGGTGACAGAATAACGTTTCCACCGGGACTCGCTGCTGAAGAGACTAAATTTGATCTTTCACTCTTCCCCGTCCGTGTCGTCTGATTTACACGAACAGCAAATTCGGACGAAATTCCTTGATATTTCAAGGTGAATATAGGCGAGAAAATAGATAAAACACAATGAATACAATTGGCAAATGTATATTAATGTTTGAAAGATTGATGGCTTTGGACCGAATGCCTTGGCCTTTTGTACGGCTGCAATCACAAACGAGCATGGACTTTGATCATTGCTGTGATTTGCCAATTTGTCTGGCCGTGGGATTCGGCAATCCCAATTCCAATCTGTGTACCGGTAGCCTACATACTGCACATCATTACTTTCTTCTGATTTGCCCGCCTGTCAATCGTTCTGCACTTTTAACGCCAACGAGGGACGGTTAGTTGAGGACAACTGACTGACGATGGGCGTAGACGAGGTTACAGGATCATTTTGTGAGTTTTTTGCAGCTTGAACTTCGCACTTCCCATCATTGTCAGTAAGACCTTAGTTGTTGTCACGAGTTCATTAGCGTTTAATTATGACACGTGGTTGGAATTCCACTCATTATCCAAAGGTCAGAGCGCTCGACGGCTCTCATTTACCATTAACTGTAAGCCTTCATTATTATGCACAGGCCTACAATCCAACTACATGTATACATATTTAATAGGTAGACCGGTGTGCGTTGGGCCTTGTTTGAGTACACAACTATATAGTGCCTGGGAAATTAAAGAGATGTAACACATTTGAGCGTACACGTAATGTGCTCTTATTCCGTTCCACGGATCGAGGAAACTCCAGCTTTATGCGCTATCTCGGAGCTTTATGGAGAGTGAGGATTGCAGATGCAGACATCGGAAACCATGGAAACGCAGTTTCCATGAAATCTGTGGGTTGTTTGATCTCACTTGATAATCGCAATCAAACTAGGACAGCATTGCGTCAGACTGGGTTCTGCGAAAATTCGGTTCTGTGTCAAACTCATGTGAACGTACATGTACGTACGTANATCTTTCGCCATTAGGTCAAGAGACATGGCATGAGAACGTCGTATACTTTCATTTTGTCGGGAAGGAGGGATTTTCATTCGTAATTCATTCAAGCTGCTGTTGTTGTCATTGATCGGCATCAAAGCAGACGACCAAAATGGCGGATTTCACATCGCAGGAGGTGATGACGAAGATGGTAAGTGCACAGAATGTAGTCTCACGCAGTACTTTCGTTCATCCTTTCCCCGTGCCTGGAACAGCAGCTGGATCCGATTGTTGTTTACAGCCCGATAATTCCGCGTGCTGCTAGTGTACAACCCGGTGTACAAATACCAAAGGAAGCAGGTAAGACCACCTACCGAAGATAAAGATGGATTCCTACTCCACGAGTAGGAGGGAGATGGTAAGACTAAGACCACGAGTGCCAATTCTGACAATTCTTCATCTCAATTTGGCACTTTTACCAAAGCCGGGGACAAATCCCGAGAGCCGATTATAGCCTGACCCTGACATGGTCATCAGCATCAACTATCGGCCTGGGACCAGAAGCTGCTCGATCGTTGCAGGTGCCGGTTCAGATCACACGGCGAGTAGGCCTATTTAGTGTATTTTGATCTTGGAGGAATTATTCTGAGTATAATTACCTCCAAGCTTGGATCCACCAACGTGGTAACTTTTTCTCATAAATCTATGCTAGGTAACCCCGCCTGACCGGTGAGGATGTAGAACATTGTAGAACTGGTCAATCAGATTGACACATGACTGAGAAAGCGCCAAGATGGCAGAAGAGACCCCATAGATATCAACTGTATGGGAGAGCATTTGTATGCATAGAGTGCTGACAGACGAAACCAAACGTCCACATATCGATCATTCCTATTCAGTGGATGGGATTTGCTTTTCGTCTGCTCCATGCAGACCTGAATACACGCAACATAATCGCACCATAATGGAACAATAGTGGCGTTTTTCCGATAATCATGGAGAATGTCTTCTGACCACATCAGCTGCCAAAGAAACTCACAGAAAGAATCAGGTCAATATCGATGTCTTCTATCGACTCTTTCAGCAGATCTCCTGCTGTCGGCGAGATTCGACGTGTGTTCGACCATTATATTATTCATCTGGAGGACAGAAAACCCAAGATACAGAATAGCACAAAATTGACACACAAAATGATAATAAGCAAGAAGTCAATCTCCAGAATTCACGAATTTTCGACCCCAACCG
>NMRB01006612.1:0-10384 GCA_002633025.1 Notospermus geniculatus
TCTCTCGATATAGCTCCTCTTAAGATGTTGGAAGCTTTTATGGGTTTCATTGGCAAATAAGACTGTTCCGGGTAGATTTATCTAAAAATTGGATGAGGGAAGATAAGAGTCATCATACGAGCCTATACAAGGAAGGCGGGTACACAAGGAGAAGGACCGAGCCAGGAGTGTCATGTCGGTCATTTTAGGAAAAGCATCTGGAAGCAAGGTCTGCCTTTGTGGAGCTTTACATGCTTTATGGCATCAGCCGCGGTATTAAAGGAAGATTAAGCTAATTAATTCTGGCGTGAAGAAGTAAGAAATAAAAGTGGAAAATAAGAAGTGGGAAATTTTGGAATTTTGCACCAAATTTTCAATTTCTCAAATAGTGAGAAATTTGTTTCCCATTTTGAGAAATTTTCTTAAAATGAGATGACATTTTGTCTGATTTTTCGGGTGATATTTCTTAAAATGGGAAAAATTTTCTCCCAAATTTGCAAAATTGAAAAATCCGCGCAAAATGCCAAAATTTCCCACTTCTTATTTTCCACTTTTATTTCTTACTCCCTTCGAGATTTTAAAGAAGTTTCAACAGCAAAGGCAATACTAGTATGATTCAACAGCTGGCACAGGTTTATAGAAATGGGTGGTGTCTTCCAGCGCTTCATGACTCAGTGGCCAAGCTATTGTAGCAATTATCAATACCATTTTCATATAACCCGTAATTTTCTGCGGCTATGATTTCATGAAGTGCATCCAACTTCCGAATCGTGCTGCAGGCTCTGCTGGGTATACTATTTCTGGCCCAGTCAGCTATAAAAAACTAGATAATCGTTAAAACTTTTCTGGCGAAGTGGGCGAGTGCCGCAAGGCACGGGGGACATATTCATATACATGTATTAAAGAACTAGAGGTATAGATAACAACTTCTCCCGAGTTGGCATTTAACCCCGAAGGAGTTGGTCAAAAAGTTCGAAACTTTTCCGGACTCACATTTCAATTTGTTGTGGATGACTTCGATTTTCAGTCGGCTCCCTATCGATATATCATTTTGTGGTAGGTGCGCGTGGGTGGTCCAGTTGCCAGCAGTGATGTATCACATGTCGCCCGTCTTATTGTGGCTTCAGGCGATCCCTCTAAGTACAATATCTTGCTCGGATGTCGTAGGGTTTCGTATATGTACACGTACATGGACAACTGGCTCAAAATAGACTTCCTAACCGCAAATAGATATGGAGTCAATATACGTTTGTTACCAAAATGGGGGTATGGGAGAAAACCTGCTCTGGCGTGGTTATGATTCCACGCTGGATGAGTTAGAGGCAGATTCTTCAATTAGCCTCGATTCTAGAAAAATCCCTCCCAAGACATCGATCATTGTCTTAAAATAATCGGATGTTTGCATCTGGAAGCAAGGTCTGCCTTTGTGGAGCTTTACATGCTTTATGGCATCAGCCGCGGTATTAAAGGAAGATTAATTCGTCCCCTTTCAAATTCTATTTTTAAATCAATTTCTTTCGATATCAATTCGCTTTAATTAGTTTATAACCAGATAACGGGCAAATGAAATACATGTATTTTTGGGAAAAAATTCTAGGCACCTGAAACTGCTTGTCGCTATGCGATGGTATATCTGGAAAAGCGCAGTCGGCAGCCACGAGTCAGAATTTTGAACCGAATTTGAAATTTTTGGGTGTAATTAAAAGTTAACCCAAATTCACATTTTCATTTCAGAATGTATTATACGGAGCAGGGTAAGTAATAAATTTGGTTTCATAGATTACTTTACGTCACAGAAAAGACTTTTCAATTTTGTGTGCGCATCATTTTTTGCTTAGGTATCCCTTCACCTTAAAGGGTAGCTGCTTAGTATGCCAAGGTATGTATTTTAATGGAAATGAATAATGATAGCTGCGCTTCCACAACAGAAAAATCCAGGGTGTGCCCGCGCTTCTGATTCCATTACAAGATGTCCTGTTTAATATTTTTCTCTGCCTCCGTTTGCCAATGTCCCCAACAAACGATTGACTGACTAAGCCGCCACGTGAAAATGGGGAGGCAGTGATAAACATGTCTCTCTTTTGAGTATCCGCCACAGAATAAAGTGGGGACTCTCATACGGTAGGCATTTTCATTCATTACACCGGGTTTTAAAATGAGAAAAAAGCAAAAAAGCGAACTTGAATTAAGTATAATAAGTAAGTAATGTCAAGAATACATAAGTACCAGGAATGTATAACTAATAAAGCAAAAGGGTGGGCATTAAGTCACTTTTTCTGATAATAGAGGGCGTACGGTAATTATAGGCCTTCTAATTAAATAACTAGATATAACGGTTGTTGACTGAATAAACCAAAGAGATGAAAAGCACAAAAATTGACACACAATATATGATAAATAAAAAGGCAATTTCCAGAGTGTTTGCAAATTTTCGACCCCAACCGGGGTCTTCTTCAGGCTGGAACTTTACAATCCGAAACTCTAGAACAGTCTGTTCTAGAGTTTCGGATTGTAAAGTTCCAGCCTGAAGTTGACTGAATAAAGGTACAGAAAAATTACTAGGATTCAATTTTTTTTTTATTTTGGTGAAACCATGGATTTGTTGTACAGGTCAGAGTGCCCACCTCTGAGATCAATTACAATATCAATTTGTCGAAAATATGGTCCATTCAAAAATGCTTTGTAGCTCGGTTATTTCTGGGTGCATATAGCTGTGGAAGGTGTCATTTTGTTCGTAATGATCTTCTCTACACAATAATCCTTCACAAATTAAGATCCATTCGGTTACAGAGTCACCACAGACAATTTACTAAACTCACATATTCGGAGTTGCATTCTTGGTACTTAATACATGCATGTATTCTTGGTAATATCAGAGCAAAATGAACAGTACCAATTATTGTCAGATGTACGTACGTACATCATCTTATTAATAAATCAGCTGTTATTCCTCAGACATTGGGCAGTCATTTCAACTTAAGTACATTAGTAATGAACTTTCTTTTTCTTTTCAAAGTGAGGTTTAATACGGTTGGAAGAAATGTGGCAACATCCAAATGTCCCTCTCAAATAGAGGAAGTATGTCATTCAGGAGAGGGCAATGGACGGAGCAGATGAGTTGCCGACTGCTGTCTAAAACCACATGGACACTTTGAATAAGGCACATTGTTGGTAAACGAGTGGGAGTTGAAGATCAGATCACAGCTGGTCTTTTTTTAGTATACATTTATCTCGTTTTAGCGAGAACATGAAATAGTAACGGGTTTCTAAGGTACCGTTTCTAATAGTAACGGGTTTCTAAGGTACCGTTTCTAATAGTAACGGGTTTTTTTAGCGAGTAAGATTATAGCTAGCAACTGGATTTTTGCCACCTCTAAATGAAATGGTCCACGGACCATGTGCTCACCTGTGTGAATGTACCAGAAGGACAAATGACAATGTTAAATCGAAATGTTCCCGGGCAAGCCTTGAGTTCCAGGTGCAGAGGGTACCCAGACACCAAGTTAGAAGATACCAGGTCAAATAGCCACGAAACCTGCCACCAAATGACAAAATTTTGAACTCTGACCTCTGTGGCCTGGAAAAGCAGGTCAAGCATTTACATGTCATGTACCGATGGTGAAAAGTTGGAGACGATCCAGACATGAGTCGAGGAATTATTAGAATTTGAGTTTTCATTTTAGCCACCTGGTGGTCAAGTTAATAATCAAATCGGACCGAAACTTGGTGTCATAGGTTAACTGACACAGGACTGTATATGTACCAAGTTTCAGGTCAATATCCCTCGCAGTTACGAAATGTGCCACCAAATGGCAAAATTTCGAACTTTGACCTGTGTTACATTGTACTTGAAAAGTAGGTCAAATCACAAACCCGTTACGTATGTCATGTATCCTCATTATACACCTATGATAAAAATCGAAAAATTTGGAGACGATCCTTTCATTTGTTCAGGAGTTATTGCACTCTTTGTGTTTTGGATTTTGGCCACCTGGTGGCCAAGCAAGAATCAAATCGGACTGAAACCTGGTGTCATAGGTCAAACGACATAGCGGTATAAATGTACTAAGTTCCAGGTCAATAGCCCCAGCAGTTACGAAATGTGCCACCAAATGGCAAAATTTCGAACTTCTCTGCGACCTTGAAAAGTGGGTCAAATGAAAAACTTGTTACATACATGTATGTTATGTATCCTCATCAGATACACCTATGATAAAAATTTGGAGATGATCCAGTTTATTAGTTCAGGAGTTATTGCGCTTTTTGTGTTTTTGGTTTTGGCCATCTGGTGGCCAAGCCAAGAATCAAATCGGACTGGAACTTGGTGTCATAGGTCATCTGACCTAGGGGTAATATGTACCAAGTTTTAGATCAACAGCCCTAGGGGTTACGAAACGTGCCCTGCTAAAGCCCGTGTCACACTGTCCCGAAGTTGACACCCGGAAATCTTACTGATAAATGTCAGCCTGAAGAAGACCCCGCTTGGGGTCGAAAATTTGCAAGATTCTGAAAGTTGACTTTGGGCCATCTTCACGCGAAATTCAAAATTCCATATTCGTGTGGCCATCGGGTGTCTAATTTCGGGACAGTGTGACACGGGCTTAACGGACGACGACCACGGACGACGGACACCGCATGACGACTATAGCTCACAGGTGAGCTAAAAATACATGTACTTTGTATTTAAAAGAATTGTTTTGATAAAATTTCATTAAAAGAAACGAGCAGACCTCTCAAACGTTAATCGAACTAGGACTGAGTTATTTGAAGATGATGAAACCATTACTTTATGATTGCGAACTCAGGGGTCAACAAAACATGAAAATGTATGCCTATTTACATGTATTTTAAAATTTCTTAATTACATGTAGTGCATTTAAAATATAGATTCTGGACATTGACAAATGAAACAGGTCTGTTCTAATGCCGTTTGAAAAAACATGTGATGAGCATAAATGGTGCCGAAACCGTCGATACATGTACATGTAGATGTCACATGTACTTCAAAATTACGCGTTAACATGCAGGTGCTTCGACAGTATCGTATCTATGACAGAAGGCCTAGTGTTTGAATAAAACAGAGCCCAGGTTAACCTGCAAACAGTCGCGTTACTTGCCTCCCGTTCAAGCCATTCATTCAACATTTGGTAGCAAATTTCTGTCAAGCCAACCCGCTCATATAGAAGTTGAAAATTGTCCAAGTCAGCGTCGCTCATTCCTAGTTTCCGGCCTGAAAAGAAAAGTGGTATGCATGAGGAGTTCGATGAGAATTTACAACAGGCACAACCTGCAGTCAATAAAAATTTCATGACGTGTTTATTCGGGAAGGAAGAACAGAACTTAATGATTAAACTGGTCCACAGGCTATAGAACTTGATGAACCCCGCTGATTTGCTGAAAGATCTTCCTAACATGCCATCAGCAAGGTGTTAAATGAGACTTTCCTTTGGAAAATTTTCATGCATAGCATTTTTCGAATGATGCACGGTGACCGATTAGGAAAACCTTGGAGAGGATTTATTCCCTGACATATCAACCCGGATAGGCGGTTCATGCCCACCCGGCAAACGGACTATGATGCCATCCAAAAGAAGATGTATTTCAGGTCGATTCCCGAGGTCGATTCATGACAGTGGCATCAGCAACAGAAATGTGGCGACGAGAGGACCAAGAGGTTGTAATGTCCCTCTACTCTTGGGTTTCTCATTCAGATTTCATAACGACCTCAGGAATTAGGCGCAAATTTCAATGTTCCTAGCACAGGGCGCCCTCTTTTTTTCAAATCCTGTATCCGCCCCTGCCAGTTAGAACATTCTGCCGACTACTGTTCATAACATATTGGCTCAAGTTTTGCAGATGGCGGACTAGCCGTCATTTGAAGTCCAAAACGGTGGAAATTTCTTGTGTGCATATAGGGTACCTAGATACATACAATTTCAAGGTCAAAATATTCTCGCTTGAGTAATTTATGACACAGGCGCCAAAGTCCATTTTCCCAGATGGCCGCCTAGTAACCATATTTTTGCAATCCAATTGGAGAAATTTGTTATAGAGGGTACCTAGATACACGATCACACCAAGTTAGAAGATACTAGGTCAAACAACCCCGGAACGTGCCACCAAATGGCAAAATTTTTAACTTTGACCTCTGTGTAACCTTGAAAAGTAGGTCAAATCAAAAACCCGGCACACATGTCATGTATGTATCTCATTAGATGGTGCATAAAAATTTGGAGACGATCCAGTCATTACATGTAGTTCAGGAGTTATTGAACTTTTTGTGTTTTCGGTTTTGTACACCTGGTGGCCAAGCCAAGAATCGAAATGGACCGAAACTTGCTGCCAGAGGTCATCTGACAAAGGGGTATATATGTAGGCCTACCAAGTTTCAGATCAATAGCCCCACCGGTAACAAAACGTGCTCCAAATGGCAATATTTTGAATATTTTGAATATTTTGTGACCTTGAAAAGTAGGTCAAACCAAAAACCCGTTACATGTATCCTCATTAGATACATCTATGATAATATTTGAATATGAAGTAGAAATCGGGTTTCAAAGGTGAAGACATTACCTCCTACCAGATTCGAACCCACGGACCCTCGCATGAGGCATCAATCGCCAGCACTAAGGGGCAGCACGATAACAATTTGCATGATAAAAATTTGGAGATGATTCAGTCATTAGTTCAGGAGTTATTGCACTTTTTGTGTTTTTGGTTTTAGCCACCTTGGGCCATATTCATAAAACCTTGCTAGCTTAGTTGGTTGCTAGTTGTGTACATTGGCCTGTACAAACCGGGCACTTTAGCAAGAAACTAGGCCTAGCAAGGTTTTATGAATATGGCCCCTGGTGGCCAAGTCAAGAATCGAATCGGACCGAAACTTGGGTGTCATAGGTCATATGACCTAGGGAAGGGGTATATATGTAGGCCTACCAAGTTTCAGATCAATAGCCCCAGCGGTTACAAAACGTGCCCTGCTTAGGGTAGGGACACACCTGACGCGATTCGCATGCGATATGGCAACGCATGCGTCAAAACCTTTGTTTGCGCGCAGTGCGGCGGAAAATAACAAAGGCGTTGTCGCATGCGTCAACGAATCGCGTTAGGTGTGTCCCTACCCTAAGGCTAGGGACACACCTGACGCGATTCGCATGCGATTGGGCGACGCATGCGTCAACGCAATTGTTTGCGTGCAGTGCGGCGGAAAATAACAAAGGCGTTGTCGCATGCGTCAACGAATCGCGTTAGGTGTGTCCCTACCCTAAGGCTAGGGACACACCTGACGCGATTCGCATGCGATTGGGCGACGCATGCGTCAACGCAATTGTTTGCGTGCAGTGCGGCGGAAAATAACAAAGGCGTTGTCGCATGCGTCAACGAATCGCGTTAGGTGTGCAGCCACCCTAAGGCTTAGCGCACATGNGCGTCAACGAATCGCGTTAGGTGTGCAGCCACCCTAAGGCTTAGCGCACATGTCCGACAAAACTCGATCCGTTAGGGGTGTTTTTAAAGTCGACTGACCCAACGCTGTTGACTCGTCATTCAGCCAGGACAGTCGATTTTAACAGACACCCCTAACGCATTGAGTTTTGTCGGACATGTGCGCTAAGCTTAAGGGAGGGTGTACACTACACGCGATTCGCCCAACGCATGCGATGGTTCTTTGTTATTTCATGCCGCAATGCCTCCCAAACAGAAGCGATTCCGTGCGACTCCAAATCGCTTTGCGAATCGCTTCTACACGGACAACGGACGACGACGACGACGGACGCTGCACCATCGTACATGTAAGAGCTCACCACAGGTAAGGTAAAAACGTGTACCAGATGGAACCTGCTCACCAACTGATCCCCAATGTTTGTCCATTTGGGCGCCGATGTCTTGTATTTCCTCTCTCTCGATCTTCCGCTGTGAATCTAAAATAAGACAGATTCCCACTTACAACAGTTATGAAAAGAAGAATTTAAGTCAAAGGTATCGATTCTACTATAAGTGAATAATTATATGCATAAATGCCAGATAAAGTATCTGCCTCTGATTTCACCTACTCAATCATCCTTTCATGTCACGTACATTACATGCCAGCAGCCCTGAGAGTCAACTGCAGGGGCTATTTGGAACAACTACTTTAAATCCATCATAATCATCTGTTCGATTTTTCATATCCCTTGATTTTGAACATTTCAAGTCTTGGTTATCGCCGATGATAGATCCTCCTTACCAAGATGTCCACGGAACTTATCTATAACTTCCTGCCGAGTGATACGTGTATCAGCACCGTCCGCTGAGTCAGTGGTGACCGGAGGGTAGTAATTGATAGTTTGGTTACCCCTGATGGTCCCAGTGATAAACGGATTGTTGTAAACCGGCCTGCTGACATGAACCTGTCGAACTGTGAAACATTTTTGTAAGTATCATTAGTTTTCACATGCAAAATAAAATGTGACATCAATGAATTTGGAAAAATTTTCCAAATTTTAGATTTTATGAATGAGAATACTTACCCGAACACAACTACAAGCATATGCTCCCCAACTTGGTCAATCCGAGAACAGGTCTAAAATAATTACCGATCCCCAGACCTGCCCATAATGCTCCCTCTCTTATACCCATAATTCCTCAGTCAAGGCGCTGCTCCATTCGGAACTTCCGAAGGCAACTGCTCGGCAATTTCCGTACGGTCGCATTTCCCCTCGGACACAAGTCCAAGGCAGCCATCTTGAACGCACAAAATAGTCCCACGGTCGGTCACGTGGGTTTGTTGATAAACAATATGGCTGCCTTGGACTTGTGTCCGAGGTGAAATGCGCCGTACAGTGGAAAGATAAGCAGTTCGCCTCAGGTCGTTCCGAATGGGCGCTGCTCCACTAGCCTAGACTAGTACCTGGTCCTACCGATGGTGTCGCTTTTGAATGGTAGGACCAGTCGTGGCCGCCATTTGTGGAGGAATTCTGACAGTGACGTCACTTGAAAATTTTATGTAAATTACGTAAATTTATTCAGTTCTCAATACGGCTGACGTCATGGACGTACCAGAATGCAGATAGAAGGTGACCGACCTTTGACCCGGGAAATTCACCAATCACGCCGGGGGTTTTCCATGTTAAAAATAGAAAATCTATCAACATAATAGTTCACATACTTACCACCTGCGCCAGCACCGACCAATCAGAGGCACGAGGCGGTAGGCACGCCCGGTCCTAACATATGCAAAAGCCCGATGTAAAATAGTTAGGATCGGGTACCAGTCTACCACTAGCCTGGTTCCACTGGCCTCCACAGATGGCGTTGGGGTGGGAGAGTATGAGGCCAAGTACGCGGTAATCAAAAAGCCCGGAATTCCGGGCTTTTCTGACGTCACCAACGGTCGACGGGTCACGTGGTTTCAAGACAAGATGGCGACGTTGTAGACTGGTACCCGATCCTAACTATTTTACATCGGGCTTTTGCATATGTTAGGACCGGGCGTGCCTACCGCCTTCGTGCCTCTGATTGGTCGGTGCTGGCGCAGGTGGTAAGAATGTGAACTATTATGTTGATTGCTTTTCTATTTTTAACATGGAAAACCCCCGGCGTGATTGGTGAATTTCCTGGGTCAAAGGTCGGTCACCTTCTATCTGCATTCTGGTACGTCAGCCGTATTGAGAATTGAATAAATTTACATAATTTACATAAAATTTTCAAGTGACGTCACTGTCAGAATTCCTCCACAAATGGCGGCCACGACTGGTCCTACCATTCAATGGCGACACCATCGGTAGGACCAGGTACTAGTCTAGCGACGTTGTTGAATCGCATTCAATGAGAAAATTTTGACAAAAAGTGTGAACCAATCAGATAAAAGTAGGTCGACGAAACGTTTTGTGCACGCACCCATGAAATACTTCAATTCCATTTGGCATGTATTGGAATCGACTATCTTCCGCAGAAATAGTCCGGACCTGGTGGCAGAGTCAGTAAGGTGAAACCGCCTGGCCTCTCCGTTGGAGATTGTGTTCTAATCCGCTGTAAGAATACCGGCCATTGGTGGATCCCTGTATTTAGCCCAATCAGTCATCGTCTTTTATCTAGGTTTACGTATCCGCATCCGTGTGCGTTGTGCTTTCTCAAATGAATTAAAGATCCGTCAGAACGCAAACGTATCGGGATACGTATACGTTTCGGTTTAAGGATAAGTAGCGGTTCTCAAGCTCTCTAATAACAGCCTCGCGATCGGACGCCGACCAAATCGCACGAAGGGGTCGGCGCCGAACACAAGATCGCGCGTCGGTCGCCGGCGATGGTCGTGCGTCGAAGTATGAATTTTTAAAATACTTCGACGCACGACCATCGGCGTCCGACGCACGATCAAAATCTGGACGCCGACATCGTCGTGTTGATTCATACTCCAGCGTTCCTCTGC
>NMRB01006614.1:0-10367 GCA_002633025.1 Notospermus geniculatus
CAATAAATATGTTTAAAAAAAAAAAAAAAAAACCAAATAAAAAAAAATAAAAAAAATAACCCTTTCACGATGACGTGTTATGAGGCAAGTGCGACGAATCTTTCTCTTTCTTCCGACATCGAAATCACATGATTTTTACATGCCTATGATTCCCTATAAAAGGTTTGGACTTATTCTCTGTAGAGAGATTTCTTGCCGCTGCTTGTTCGTCTTTCTATGTCATTGATATTTCATTCCGTGACAGGAATAAATATCAATATCAATCTGGAACAGGCATCCTTACAAATGTCAAGTAATCAGGCGGAAAATCTAATAATAATAATTGGGCCATCAGCTATTTGTAGGGAAAAACGTCTTGCCAATGTGAGTCCTGCTATACATATTTTACGAATCGTGCTGCGAGGCACGATACTGTCATGCGCGCTGGATACAAGTATAGTATTACGCATGCGCGTGCACAACCCCATCCCATCGGATCCGCGACTTGGAAAAGGAGTTTAGATCTGTGACCAGTGATCTTCTTAAAGCTGACGCCGGCGGCTGGCAAGTTTAAGAACTGGAGACATAACACTAGAGGTAAGCATTACTATGCATCTTGACTACTCAAGGGTTGTGACATCGCTCCGCCCTCCGACTACGCTCGCACAAACCCTTGACGAACTTCGCTGTGGTACGCAGTTTCCAACCGGATGTTCATGTTTGTGGACTGACTCCCGCTGCTAGTTTACGATTTTCATCATAGATCGTTAACATTTGCAATAAAGCTGAACATTTCTGAATACCACGTCAGTTTTTCTGTACACCCACCTTCTCTGGTTTTAGAAAATTGACGGTATTTTTGTTCAACAGCATAGTTCATGAGAGTGGTGAAATCGCAATAGTTAGAATGGCTGACCATCCTCGTTCCTATATTCAAACCACAAAATATACAGTGGTCGGTTTGACTCGGCTTGGTGCCAACATGGCAGCGAGGTTGGCTAACGAGTGTAGTCCATGGTAGTCCATGATGATTGCTATGTGGTTTTGGACCATTTTCTCGGCAAAAGAAGAAAGCCTCGAGTATCAATGTGAAGTCAGTACGTATGCGATGCTACGTGTGGTCTGGCACAATCTACAGAGGACTCAATCGTAAGGGCCGTTTAGACCATCCGATCTGATCGAGTCCGATTGTGGTTCAAATCTCATGCGTGTAGACGCTACCCAATGCGGTCCAATGTGGATTCAAAATGGTCCCGAATCCACATTGGACCATGCACATACATGTACGACCACATTCAAATCTCGTCTAAGCGCAAATGAGACGCGATGCAGGTCGATCGGATCCAATCGGATTGAACCTGAATGTGGTTTTTTGGCTTGTCGTCTAAACGGCCATATTAATACCTCCTGATCTGGTTGCCCAGAAGGGCCATTTTGACGACAAGCCAAAAAACCACCTTCAGATTCAATCCGATTGGATCCGACCGACCCGCATCGGGTCTCATATGCGTTGAGAGGAGATTTGAATGTGGTCGTATGTGGTCCAGTATGGATTCGGGGCCATTTTAAATCCACAATAGACCGCATTGGGTAGCGTTTAAACGCAAGAGTTTTGAACCACAATCGGATTCGATCAGATCGGAGCTAGATCGACGATATACATGTAATCCAGTCACCAAACAATGTCAAAGTTACAGCTCACTGATTATTTTCTGTAATATTTACAGGTTCAACATGTCGTCTGATGACAGTAATCTCCTCAAAGAACTTGAATGTCCCATATGTACCGAGACCTATGAGGAGCCGAAAGTAGTTGGAAGCTGCAACCATTCGTTTTGTAAAAACTGCCTGAGGACTTATATACAAACGGCAGCAAGAGGTGGTGAGTTCCCGTGCCCTGTTTGTAAAGAAAAATTCCGCATCCCGCCGAATGGAGTGGACGGATTCAAACCAGACATTAAACTTGCCAATATCATTGAGAAATACATGATTGTTAGGAAGGGGTTAAACCAGATCAACTGGGCACAATGTTCCGACTGCGCCAAAGAAAATAAGGAAGTTGTGGCCTCCTTCTCTTGCCTACAGTGTGTCGGGATCAGTTTATGTGATGACTGCGGCCAGAAACACACGGACCATCCAAGGACCAGAAGTCATGATGTCATTTCGTTGTGTGGACTTCACGGTAAACCACTCCGTGAGTTCTGTAGCTGTGGTCGTCCAATATGTATTGTCTGCTTTGGTAAACATGCTGAAAAACAACACCATATTGTAAGTGAGTACAAAGAACAACTCAAACTGAAGAAAAGCAAATTAACAGAAGGGTTTCAAAAGATAAAAGCAGCATCCCGTCCACTGAAAGACCAGGAAACTGAGTTGACGGATCTGCGGGAAGCGGGGAGGAACACATGGGATGAAAGGAAGAAAAATGCCGCAGCCAGGTTTAGTACCGTTAAAAAAAAGTGTGAAAATACCATTGTGGAATGCCGAGAGGGGGCCAAACAACTCCTTTCAAAGTTGAAAGACTTAGAAGATAAACAGAAAGAACATCAGGGCCGGAAGAGGAAGTTACAAGAAATAGAGCGGCCATTCCTTGACAGCCTCGACCAGGAAGGGCAAATAGACGAGGAAATATTCCAGGAGAGCATCAAAGACATCCGAGTCATGCGGTGCGAAATTAATGCAACAGCCAGTAAACACGATGTATTGTTATCCGAGAAATTACTCAAAGCTGACCTCAGTGAAAATATGACGCGTACTTACACCAGGATGATGGAGCTTTCAGATGCTTCCAAAAAAGACTGGGTGACGTCGTTTAGGGAGAGGATGAAAACAAATGATGACTTGCGTGAAGAATATGTCGCTTCCGTGGGACGATTCTCATCCGCTTCACTGTCGTCCAACCTAGAGGTTCCTGATGGGAGTGTAGTGCGGAGTGTCGCGTTCATGTCAAAAGGTCGCATAGCTGCATTAGTCAGGGTTGGTGGGGTAGGTGGAGATCACAAGGTGTTACTATGGAACTTACCCTCTCCGGCCGCTAATGTTTTAATGCATGAGAAAGCCGTCCTACCTTACATTGCTGCATTAGGACAAGATCATCTAGTTGTCCTGAGAAAGCGATCTCCGATCCTTACCGTCATGGATGTCGTGAGAGATACGAAGAGAGAAATCGACGTGAAGCTCTCAGATGAGGTGATAGGAAGGCTGGGGTCTGTTGAGGGTGTTAGTCATGGAAACTTCTTGGTTTCACACTCGGAAGACGTTGACCATGTCATGTTGATCGACAGTGAAGGTAAGGTACTCCAGGATATCGAGACCGGTCAAGGATATGGATTAGCATTCTGTAGAATCACAGGTATGGTTGTCATATGTACCATTGCAAACGACACAATCTCATGCTACCAGGTGGGTGAGAACAGCCTGACTAAGGTCATGTCAGAACCTCATGGGGTTAAGGGGTTCTATTGTAGTGATATCTGCTTAGGAACATTTGGGGAGGTATTCATCATTGGGATGATGGAAGGTGATGAACCCCAAGAGGTCAGGGTGTATCAACCAGACATTGATGCTGACAAGAAAACTGTGTCGATGAAAAAAATAGTAATCAATGGCGAACAAATGGGGGCCGCTGTGTCTCCAGAATGCTCTGTGAAAGGAAACAGACTCGTGATCGGTTATGATGGCGAAGTCCACGTACTTGACCTCTTGGTTTAAAACAAATGGTCAGAAACATTTCTTGGACATCAGATATGACTACAAACGGATGCCATGATGAGTTGATCATAAGATTATAACTTACAGATCGATCACTTGACACTTGACGAGCGATGGAACTCGCAACATATTGTTCAAATAGAAAGGTTAAAATCTAATTTCAAATGAGAGTTTTTCAACTCTCACTCTGAGAAAAAACAATTTTCTTCATGTGGTTGAATTTTTGCAAAAAGCACGTCTATGTTGTAGGTTTATAAGGTACAATTTGGCCGATAATGCTCCAGTTAATGCCTAAAGCCTAGGTCACATATCCACGCCGGGGCCCGTACGGCGAGTAAAAACAGACATTTTGGCCAATTTCTACGGTGCCCAGTTTGATCTAGTTTAATTTCCGCTTATCCATTGAGGCTATTTCGGCATAATTCAGCTTAGATCTGAGTTTCAGTCTCTAAAATCCACACCAAGCCGCTGGGTGGGGAAAATCGTACGGGGCCCGGTGAATTTGTGACCTAGGCTTTAGTCAAATTTCCACCGATTCTGCCAAGGATGTGTTTGCGACGCCCGAACGAGCTAAAAAATGGAGAAAATGACGGGTTGCAAGAAAATAACTCGGGAGTTATTTTCTTGTGGCGAGTAGCGGCAGGTGCTAGGGATCCTTCATAATCCTTGACACGCCCGTCGGGGTCCCAGCAGCCACCGGGCAGCCCCCTCCCCACCAGGCACCGAGATTGGACGATTTTCGGCCATCATCAGGGGGCCCAGATATCCTACGGACATTGGTCGAAGTCCGACAGGTATCCCGCCAGCCGCCCACGGGTGCGCGACCGAGTCCCCTCCGATGTCGATCGGAGGCCGATCTACAAAATCGCCCGATTGCCAGACGAACAGCGGGCCGATACCCACTGAGGACATCGGTGGGGACTACGGTATCGGCCAACCATTTTCAACTCGTCGGAACAAAATCCGACAGACACCAGCCGACATGGGCCGATGCCTGGCCAGGACCCTACAGGGGTGCCCGTCGAAAACTATCCTATTTAAGGATATGTCAAAGATATGTGGGAATATACATCCCAGCCCGCAACGTCGCAAAAATCAGGCGATGTCAAGATATCCTACGGCGGCTGCTGCATTTGTGAAGGGTGTGCGCAGGCGTACTTGGTGTTTAACAGAAGAATAACACGGAGGGTCGAAAAATGCGATACGGAGTAATGTTTTTGAATGTTCTCCATTTGTTTCCCCACTATTGTCAGATGGAATAAGCTGCGGCTTGACAATAGGGGACACACAGAGAAACGTGTCGATCTATCTCCCGGCGTTTTCCAAACAATAAGGGGAAACACTGACACACGGAAACACGTGTAGATGCCACACCTGTAAAGTTATTTCATTTAGAACAGACAATAATCATAACCTGAATTTGATGTTCTGGTAACCTCAGATTCTTACAATGCGTTACCAATCCGACATGGGCCGACATAAAATACTTGTGTACAGCAAACAGTTCTTCTGTTTACAGTCGCAAGCCATCCACCTCAACACGGATGGACAGCCAGCCAGAAAGTTATTAAACGGGTTGTTTTGGTAGGCCCATCAGAGGGCAGGTCACAGTTCAGACGTGGGGGCGGCCAGGTTTTCTATCAACCAAGAGGTGGTGTTACCATGGCAGCCAGTGATTACAGGACGGATGACACAAAATTGCATGAGGAGGAAGATGCTGGTATTTGTCCGTATTTTTGCTCACAGATTTCAAAACTCGTCAAACTAACTGATTGTATATTGAATTAAGAACGTGCACTAGCTCTAGAAAGAAGCTTTGATACAGAATACGGACTAAAAGCCAAAAATACGCTGCATGAAATCAACTCATTAAGGTGGCGGGGGAGTTAGTGAACGCATCCAATTGAGGTCCCTTTGAAATTGAATTGCACGAATGTGTTAAAGTGTTTTTCACATTGAACTGGCCAAAGGTACTTGGGTGACCTCTTGTCACTAAACTGTAATGGCATGATCACAAATAATAATGTTACACAACCCTCGGCAGCCAGTGCCATGGCTGACCAGCTTTGGCTGACAGCATGAAAGAGCTATAATCTGTTTTCAAGTCAGTGTTGTGCAACACCACTACCTCTGGGTAAATGTGATCTGGTCACATTCCTGAGTTCAGCTAAGTACCTTTGGCCAGTTCAATGTGAAAAACACTTTACGACCGAAGTTTATTTTGCCAACGAAATTTGTGAGTTTATGTATTGTTTCAGATCTCCGAATTGAAAAACTGCACAATAATTAAGTTATTATGTAACTTTATTCATGAACAATGGCAAGTCCCAGATGAAGTTTTCAGAGGCGATGACGGGTACAGCCGGCTCCAAATGACCGGATTTTAGGTAGTGATGGATGCAGCATGGCGAGTTCTATGGTCGTTCGAGGCCCGATTTTTCAAAATTGAAATAACTAATTAGCAATTGCTTAATTAGTGGCCTGAAAAAGGTCAAAACAGAAAACTGAATAATTTTGGGTGTTTTCGTCTGAAATTCAAAAATCGGGGCTGGAACGGCCTTAGAAGAAGTTTTTTCCAGATCATATTCGAAAACAGATTGACCATCGATCCACGCACAAAAAAGAAATCGCTCGTGAAAATTTGTGAGAAAGTCCGCAACTTTCCCCGCGAGCCCTTTGTTATGGTAATGAAGAACGCGTGTGGAGTTGGTCACGTTCGGATGAAGTCTGTTCAAAAATCATCGACGACAGAGCTATTGTTAGGGAACGGCGTGGCCTAATGGAAAGGCGTCGAAAGAGGTATTGCGCAATACCATTCCGGGCCCAACATGCCTAAGAACTACACTTGCCAAATATTGAAACAGGCTATGATTGTGACCGACTGCGGTTGAGCCCATGAATAAATTCATTCAAATCATTTCCATATTCAGCGGGAAAATACGCCGGGCTTGTCACCCCCGCCACCTTAAGCTAAAGGAACCACGTAAAATGACATGACTGGATGGCTGCTGTCCCACTTTCCAGCACCATTTGGATGGTTTGCCTTCCACATTTCGTCAACCGAGAATTAACTGGGTCTAAGTGCATTTTTTACTTGACCCTCATTTCCTGTGCTTATAAAGGGACTAACGCACAGGGAGTTTGGGTCAAGCTCAAAATGCACTTAGACCCTGTTAATTCTCGGTTGACGATTGGTATGGTCATATGTCCGGAATGCCTGGAAGGCTTACCATTCCGATATGGAATAAACCAGCGTTCCAGCCATACAAAATAACAGGATGGCTGTCCAGTCCATCTGTGTTGAGGTGGATGGCTTGCTGTCCTGCTACTAAACTGGTTATTGGACTGAAATTGACTTCATATTTCACACACGTTGGTACAGACATTTACTTTAACATATAAAATAAGCCTCACAATAATCAAAACTCACCTTCACGAAGATAAACGTGTGACTTTCAGAGCAAAACTTTCAGGTATTTTCCCGTCCACGGCCTCACACACAACATTTTCGGGGCGGTCAAAAACAATGTTATGGGACTGAAATTGGCTTCATATTTCACACATGACACTCTTCACAGTATGACAGTTTAACTTGGTACAACAATCAGTTATATCAGTATACAGGGTGTCCCAGAAAAAAGTAATACTGACGGAAAGGGTTAATGTGAAGAGACCATGCATTTTAACACTTTTGGCATTGCATCATAGTAAAGTGGAAGCTGTAAGCTTTCCGTTGATGCCATTGTGAAGCCCATGCTGCTATGCATGACTGAGCACCATGACCCTAAAAAAGACATGCAAATTTTGCCTTGTTCCAAGTCAGGAAATTCCATTAATTTGTGTCACGCATGGTTGAGGGTCTCATTGAATGTAAGACTGTTATGTCATGACTGGGGGGTTGATGCTTTAAGGAATGATCCGGGAGATGGTGCAACGGGCTGTGCAGGACATGTGGCGACGTTGTCAATTGTGCATCCTAAAGCATGGCGCATACGAACGATTTTTTGATCGGTTTTCTAGGCGACCGGCCTTGCGGTCACATCAGCGACTGAACATATCTTAGTGTTTGTTTACTCGTTTTCGACAAATGCTTCATTGGTAATTGAGGGGCTCGTGTGCGCCATGCTTAAAGGGCGCCGCACACTGGCAACTATTAAAGCGCGACTATATGCGTTAGGTGACTCTTTCTCCCTCCACACCTCGATATGACTGGTCCCCTGTCCAGCCGTATATAGCCAGTGATAACACCGAGGCTGGACTGATACTATATCATGACAGCCATAGCTTCACCACTTGACAAGTTCAACGCGGTGTTATAGCGTGAATAACCCTTCATCAGGTAAGGTACACATGCTTCAACTCATTCGTTTGTGTGTGTAAGAACACACAGAATACCTGATTGGTAACTTACATCATTCAAATCGATAGATTTGAACAGTCTTGTCGAGCATGCATTGACAAGATCATGATCAACCTCACCACCATGAATTAGCTCTGTGTGTAAATGGTGTACATCGACCGTGTGTATAATGCTATGAACGAGGTCACCGTAAATGAGATGCACTACGACGGCGTCACGAAATTCAGTTTTGGATGCGTAGCGTGGCGCTTTAATGGGGCAACTACCGATGCGACTACTACGTCGCCTGCGATAATTACCTTTGAGGTCGATCAGTGATGTCATCCACGACATCACTCATCTTCCAAGGAAACATTGTCGCAAACGAGTCAACAAAAACTAAAAAAACTAAATATATGTTCAGTCGCCTCTGTGGTCGCCTGGAAAATCGCTCGAAAAATCGCTGGTATGAGGAGCCCTTTAGAGGAGGAGGCCACGAGGAGGGCGTCGTGGCTTTATCTGTAAAATTCTGGATTGATCTGGAATAAAATGTATCCGAAAGAAGAAAAACTGTTATTGGTTATTTAGAACATGAATGGTTTTACACCCACATAATGTGGCATAACATCAGGATGGAATTCCCCAACTTGGAACAAGCTAAAATCTGCATGTCTTTTTCAGGGTCATGGTGCTCAGTCATGCAGAGCAGCATGGGCAGGACAATGGGATCAACGAAAAGCTTATAGCTTCCACTGTATGGCCTGTACACACGATCCAATTTTTCATCCAGTTTTCTGAATATGCTCAATAAAGGCTACATGCGGGTTTATATATTGAAGCCCCAACAGGCCCGGAATCTGTATTTCCAAAAAAATGGGATGACAAATTGGACCGTGTGAATAGGCCATTACTATGATGTAATGCCAAAAGTGTTAAAATGCATGGCCTCATCATATTAACCCTTTTCGTCAGGGTTACTTTTTTCTGGGACACCCTGTATATCTGACTCATTCTTCGAACTGCGCAATAACATGACAGAACAAACGAAGGGACTGTACTTTCTGACCGAAAAGTTCTATTTCTTGAGCAACGAATCGAATGCTCACTCAGCCATTACCCGACAGAGTTGACCAATGGGGTAATGCAGAATACAATAAGTCATTGATAATTCGTCCATTTCGTGTTCCATTGCACAGGTTGAGGAGGTCTATGGAGATTGTTAAACGTTGACGCATGACCCACGACAACGCCACGTCACGATGATTTCGAAAGGCCAGTCACAGTGACTGCCTTATCATCTGATAGAAAGTGGATTAGATCACTGATTACCGAGTGTCCATTTCAAATAAAGATAATCGTTTTTTTCTTCAGTTTTTAAATATTGTGCGCAAACTAAAGATGATGTGTTAGGCCCCTGTTACATAGAGCTATACGCTATTCGGTATTCGGTATACGGTAAAAAATTGGACATGCACAATACGGACAAACTGCGAATAGCGTGCTCTCAGAATAGTTTAGCCTTATGTAAACCACTCATTGAAATAACCTTGCTCGATTCAAACTATACGCGTGCCCTACGAAACGTGCCTAGAATACCGAATAGCGTATAGCTCTATGTAATCGGGGCCTTAAGGGGGCGGTAGTGGAAACCTACAGCGCCGTCAATTAGTGCGTCGGTCGAAGATTGAACCATTTTATTTATGGATAACCATGTATTGTTAATAAAATTAGGCGTCAAGGACAAGCTGATCATGGTTCGTTGCCATAACCTACACTCTGTTTCAAAAATATTGTCCAGCACAATGCTTTTGTACACCCGGAGCGTCCGTGCGCATTGGCCTATACGCTGAGCGGGCCTCGTTCGTCATTGAATAGGTTTTTTTCACATTGGCGCATAGAGTGAGCATTCACTGCCCTTTTCCCATTCATATTATAATAAGCACTATGATTGACAGGTGGCGGCAGGTAACACGTCACGAGAGGCCACGTGGGTTTCTACAGATCCGCGCTGATCTTCTGTCATGCCTGGCGCGATTGTCGCGGTTGTGTTTGCATACGATCAGGAGTAACTGATAATATACAGGAAGTCAACTTCCAGATTTTGCAAATTTTCGACCCCCACCGGGGTCTTCTTCAGGCTGGCACTTAACAGTACAAGACTCTAGAATAGACTGAGCTGAGTCCCTGAAGTAGATCTAAATATCCCTGCAAACAAGATGAGTGAGCAATTAAGAAAAGAATAAGGTGCAAGCCCCACAAGGTTGCTGGACCTGAAAGGGTGTCTGTAATAAATGGATGGCTGGTTGAGCTGAAAGAAAAGAGATTAATCAATTAAGGC
>NMRB01006616.1:0-10339 GCA_002633025.1 Notospermus geniculatus
ATCTCTCAACTAAACTTCTCCCTCTGTTGGCATAGATTAGAATGGGCCGAAGTAGTCCAGTCCAACATGACTGAACGCCACTACTGTTGGCTCCACTCTGTCCGCAGGAAGAACTACCATCTGTTGCGACATGGGCTTTGCATTTCTCCTCCTGCAAGGAATACACTTGCTCAGGATCCTCCGAACCGAGATGCGGCCTTTAATTAGCCAATACTTGAAGAACCCTTTCAGTCCCACAGTTGGTGGCCAGATGGTGATACTGATAATGCCGGACTATGAGGTCGACCACTGGAGGTAGTATGTAAACATTGAAACGTTTCAAAAGTAACGAGCCAGATGAAACGACCCAAAATGTTTTTAACAATACGAAAAATCATAACAAAAATACCAAAAACCTAAATCATTTTACATTGTATGAATAGAGGAATGTAGATTACCCGATGCCTTCCCTTTTTCCAACGATCTCCAGACGGTGCAGAATCTTGGATAATTTATGTTCTAGAGGGGACAGAGAAGCAATTATGTCCTCTTGGCCTGTTTGATGCTGATCCTCATAGTCTTTCAACTTCATTTTCGAGACCTCCCCTTGTCGCCTACGATTAAACAAAATTACTTGAGTAAGAGTCACCTGATTCAGCTCACACCACGACGTTTTCACATCTTCGTTCGCCTCCAGTTTGGCAAGAACTTGATTACCAACTTCTTTGAGATGCTTACTGAGTAACGCACAGTCTTCGCAGTAACGCACGAACTTAATTGGTACCAATTTGACTTTATTGCGTTTTTGATCAGCAAGTGACCGTAAGGCATGGGTTGAGACATCTGTCCAGTTTAGTTTCTTTCTTGCTACAACGTTGAAGATTTTCTCATCTTTGTCAGAGAAGCTATCCGATTTCATAATGTAGTTAATAATAGCTTTAGAAGGGGACCCTTCTCCACAGAGACACTGAGCTGAGTGAGCAGAATTTGAGGTTGGAGTAATAGGAGGTTTAGCTTAAGTCAAGGATGTCATTTCTACACTTCTTGAATTTGCTTCAGCAGAACGCTCAGTCAATGACACACTGGTTTCCAATTCCATGGAACTCTCAAATGATATGCTGCCACAAGAATGATACATGCATAGTGATATACTTTTCTTATCATTCTCTTTGAACCGTCCTCCACGCGTTCGTTTCCGGCAATCACCATCCTTGGGGGAGATACACATGAAACCAATTTCCATACTTTCACTCCGATCTGGTTGTTTTGGTGAAGAAGCAGAATTCTGAGTTTCCATGACGGAGCAGCTGAGATTAATGATTTTCTCATATTCACCTGTCTTGTAGAATATCCTCATAGACTGAACACGAACTTAAATGTCCCGTTGATTAGACACGCCATTTATTCAATATTGGAACTTTCTTCAATGATGATGATACAACAGCTTTAACTTGTGATAGTTCGACAGTGCCTAACGATACGGCTTCTGATGTCACTAATGACACTTGGTGTATGGTGTCTGGCTTATGGCGTATGGCGTACGGCGGATGGTGGTTCAATCTGTAATAGCCAATAGTTATTCAAAGGCCTAATCCTAAATGAAACTAAAGTTACAAATAGAAAGATAAATCGATAAATGAGATAAAATCGAGGACCGGAATTTACTCACAAAGCTGGGGACTCTAAGGTGCCGAACTAATCGGAACAGTCTGAAACTTTCTAAGTAATCATGATGATAATCTTTACGCCTTTCAATTTTAAAATTTACTATGCCTGAAGAGAGCCAAGATGCGAATCTTGCTCCCTCAAAATCACTGGACTAACTGACCAACAAAGAAATTAAAGAATCGCTCAGAGGAAATCTACATCCTGTCTTCGCCCAAAACATGTGGAAAGTTGACCTTTTCTTTTACCTCTAAGTGACAAACCCTTTGTTTTCAGGGAAAAATGTCCACAAGACAGTCGCTTCGATAGTCGTGCTGTCTGTAGTGTCTCTTAAGGAAGCCGGTAGAACTCTCTATGAACACGTACCGGTATGTCGTGCCCTAAGAAATTTGCCAAAATATCCAGTTCATTCTCTTTCAATTTGAGGATTTGCGAGAGAGTAGCAATTTGCTTTCTGAGCTTTGTTGACCGCAGAAGTTCATGACTTCGCCCCACAGGCAGTGCTGAAGTCCCTGAGCACGTCACACCCTCTTACATGTCCTTCTGAGCCATAGTAGGTACAGGCAAAAACATACTGGTTTGTGGGACGGACACCTGCTAATTCACGAGTCCTTATGAGTTTATCCATCCACTGCCTCATATCCTTTGTAAGAAGAACTGGCACTGTCCTTCCCCTTTTTCCAACGATCTCCACACGGTGCAGAATCTTGGATAATTTCTGTTCTAGAGGGGACAGAGAAGCAATGATGTCCTCTTGGCCTGTTTGGTGCTGATCCTCATGGTCTTTCAGCTTCATTTTCGAGACCTCCCCTTGTCGCCTACGATTAAACAAAATTACTTGAGTAAGAGTCACCTCATTCAGCTCACACCACGACGTTTTCACATCTTCGTTCGCCTCCAGTTTGGCAAGAGCTTGATTACCAACTTCTTTGAGATGCTTACTGAGTAACGCAGTCTTCAGTGAGAGGTAACAATTTGACTTTATTGCGTTTTTCATCAGCAAGTGACCGTAAGGCATGGGTTGAGACATCATCTGTCCAATTTAGTTTATTTCTTGCTACAACGTTGAAGATTTTCTCATCTTTGTCAGAGAAGCTATCCGATTTCATGATGTAGTTAATAATAGCTTTAGAAGGGGACTCTTCTCCACAGAGACACTGAGCTGAGTGAGCAGAATTTGAACTGCCCTTTTCAACTGTCCTTGTGTCCTTTCCAAGGCCTTTAGGTTGTACTTATGATCCCCACGGTTTCTCAGTAAGTCAGACAGACATCGTTTCTTTTTCTTCAGTTTGATTGACATCTACAACTTCTATTTCATTCTGATGAACCTGCATATGCTTCGAAATTGCTGCCATAAGCAGAATTGAAAACTTGTCCATGTTCATTTCCAACATTGGTTGCCCACTCAGCAGTTCCAGCTCCGTGGCCAGCAATTTTCTTCACAACCTGAAATTGCAGGAGATATTCAGAATCAAATAAAAAACAAAACAAAAAGGGGCCTTTTTCTTCCACTTTCTGAAAGTGAACAAGTGGTTTATTATGAAATAAGAATATCGATAAACTGCCATTCACAGGAGTAGTCTCTGTATTTGAGATCCAGGGCTCAAATTTGACCGAACCTCGAGGCCACTAGCCTCGGTTTCCCTTTACTTGGCCTCAGTGTCCCTCAGACTTTCCTTCATGTTCCCATTAGACCAAAGCTAGAGTATTGGTTCAGACCAAAGCTCGAGTATTTGGCCTCGGTACCCTATTATCTGCAGAATCTCCGATTCAAAACCTGTACATCATGCTCACCTTTTTTGTGGAATCCAACTTGAGGACAGTGCCAAAAGTGGACGTGATGGCCGCCTTCACTTCTTCCATCCCAGACTGCATATCTCTGGCGTACATGTGGAGCAGAAACTGATATGATGGGACCCGTAGTGGTGGTGGTGGCTCTCCAGAAGTCTGTACGTTGATGAGAGAGCTCTTGGCAGCTTTGAGGAAGGCCTTGGCATCACTGAGGTAGAGGCTTGTCTTCGTCAGGTACTCCTCTCCATGCTGCTCAGCCATTTTCTTAGAAAGCTGGGATGCGCTGTTCCCGAGACCCCTCTGCCGGAGCATCCTGATGACTCGAACATCGCTGGCAAACTGTGTCGACAGGACAACAGGAAACTGCAGTTGGTGTGCAATATCGAGCTGACCAATGATTTGTTGGCTCCAGGCGATAAATTTCGTTTTACACCTGCGGATATGAGAACATTTTTTTCGATGAAGATTCCCGTCCTTAGACTTTGATAATTACAGCTCCCTGCCTTTTGCATTCGGCCTCTGTACATGATAACATGAAAGTCATCTAGAGGCACTCCTTGGCGCAGGCGAGTGATTGCTCGCCTCAAAAATAAAGGACTGAGATTCTAATCAATAACCTGCTACATTCCAAGTTTGCTGATGAAAAAGGTACGTGTCATCAATATCGAAAACACGGCGCACTCGCTAGTATAGGCCCCCACTCGTCAGGTTGTCGTCGCACCCCTCATTTGGACAGACAAGGCTTGCTCTCAACATCTTCCTGGGCATCCGTAGGAAGAGACGTGAAGCGAAGTATCTGTCTACTTTTGGAGGATGGCTTGGGATCAGGGCAGGTTTCGGAGGGTAAAACCACATCCTGTCAAGCTTCCTTTGTCTAGCTCTGGTTTCCCCTTGTCCGACCACTTGAACAGAGCCCGGGAGATCCAGCGCTGGTCTTGTTTTTTCGTAGGGTTTTCTTCCACCCATCTTTCAAGGGGAGGCCCTCAATGTTAGCAGTACTCTTTTCGGAAAAGGAGATGAGGAAGAAATGTAGCATTTGGCGACATTCATTCATGTGCAGAAAGTCACTTCTTTTGAGCTGAAAATCAATGAAAACATGCTGCAGTAACAATGACACATCAAATCTAAGACACAGAGAAGTACACACAAGACAAGAGACAGAATTATTCACATCACAACACTTGGAAAACAAGCAAGAAAAGCAGGACATGACACATCTTCCTACGATCCCCACACCAAGCTACTGCCTATTGGTACTTACTGAAATTGGTTGACTAGAAAAGCAAGAAGAATATGAAATATTTCATTAAATCATTGACGTGTAATTTATTGAAGTGCAAGTTTCGGTTTGAAACTGAGCACTTCTTGGAGGTTCAAGTTTCAAGTTAAAATCAACAAAGTACCAATTTGTTCTAAGATAAATTGTGCACACATGTAGCAGAGACTGAAGACTGGAAATTCGTTCAAATTCAACCACAAGTTCTGCATCGGTAACATCTAAATCAGCCACTGTTCTTACTGTCTGCTTGCGGGGGGTGGGGGTGGGGTGGGGTGGAGCTGCTGTTCATGCTTGACTTGGCTGAAATAAGATCAGAATGGGATGAATAATAGAACACAGTCACATTGATAGAGAAGTTAAGTGTCTGGAAGGAAGATCTCACATCAATGATATCATCTTTGTATTGGGATAGGGCAGTAGAGAAATCATACCAACTGGGACATTTGGCAGCAGAGACAGATCCTGAAGGTAACATTTTTACGGACGTAAACTGTTTGATTTTGTGGATTTATGGAACGGAAAGCCAGGAGGATTGTACATATCATTTGCATGATGGTGTACGAAGAAAGAAATCGATACAAACTTGGAGGCTTGGCAGTGGAGAGTAAGCTCAGACCTGGAGGCATGGCAGTGGAGAGTAAGCTCAGACCTGGAGGCTTGGCAGTGGAGAGTAAGCTCGGACCTGGAGGCTTGGCAGTGGTGAGCGAGCTGGGTGTGCGGGCAGTAGTCTATTTCCGGATGGCAGTGCTGGCTGTCGATGCCTGAGTGGCTGAAATGAGATCAGAATGAAAATTCAGAGAAATGTGACTGTCACACCGCAGGCGTCATGTCATACATCTTCTTCCCTTACAACATCACGGCTCTCTACCCTCCGAGATGTCACGCTACGGATTACATATTCGTCCATATCGAACAACAGCAGTGTTCTAGTGGTTTCTTCTTCAGAGCTGGTTGTTCAGGTGTTGTACAGGTGGTGGATGGTGGTAGTGGTCTCTTGGATGACATGTCTCCACTTCCATCTGACGTCCCACGCACCACTACACGTGATCTTATACTGCTGATGGGACATTCGTCCTCCTCGTCAGATCCCCAGGCCAAGGATACTTGAGGGGATTGAAGCTCCGTCAGAGGTGACCCTGTCACCACAGACTTATGTTGATGGGCCACACTTCAAGTTGCTCTTTCTNGAGTAGAAACAGCCCACAATCACTACCGTTATTTTGTTGTGGTACAGTACTTCTGTTGTTGATCCACGAACTGTTTCTTTATTGGGAATCTCTATCAGAAACCAGGTGCATTGACACATGATTGATGTCATGTATTACCTTGAAAAAGGACTCCACGCAGCAGAGTAAGAATAATCCTTAGTCGGTTGAGTTGTCCTGTTTAGAGACCCTGAGGACCACTCCATGAACTGTTTCGTGCACAATTACAGCAATTTTCATTGCAATGGTTGCATCATCTGGGTATTATACTTCCAAGGACTCAATTATCTTTGTGATATCGAAAACATCCATTTTTGATCTATTCTTTTCCACGGTTTCTTCCTTTCTCCTGTTTGGTTTTTGGAAGACAACGAATACAGCGTACCGAAAAGTGTTATCTACATTTCTAGGCCAGCTTCTTGCCACAGCAAATATGTGTATAGGAACAGTGTGAATGTCCCCTGCTGATGTAGTAACGTAACTTGCAGCACAGTCTTCTACAAACCGTACGCATTCAGGACCTTAGCATGACAGTTTCTACAAACTTTTGGGGTGTCATGCTTACCACGTGCACCGACATGTCTATGCAGACCACCGGCACTGCTATCATTGGAACGGTCACTCAGTCACTGCCACTTGTGATAGCAGTGTACTGGTGCAATTCGCCGAAGAGGCGCTCCTTTTCTGACCTTAAAATACAATTCAACTTTTCAACAATCGAATCTACTCTACATTTTCTGCCACTGAAGTTGATTATCGACGATGCATCCACAGACAAACAGAGGAATTCCAGACTTTTATTTTTGTGAAATCAACCGACAGCTGTCGATCACTCTCGAACAATTAGCATGGGGAGCTTTTTAGTCTCCAAAAAAGCTCCCTTAGAAATGTTGTGGAGAGTGAATCGCAGTTTTTCCTGGAGAGCTCCAAAAATTCATGCTTAACTGAATACCACTATTCTCTTAAAAAATGATCATAAATAAATTGTTTTTAAATTGGTTATCTTTCATTTTTCTTGTCAATCACCTACCCCCATGATGAACGAGGCTCCAGTTCACATGACATTCTGCAACTTCGTCACAGCTAGGCCTACTCAACTCATCATATCTAGACCTTACCGTCCTAATGGAAGTTTGTCCTTTGTCATTGTAGGTGGTGTGGCCTATCACTCAACGCGGAGGCCACTCCAAAAAGGTAGACCCTTTCACAGTCGCCATCACGTTGGCCTGTACTTGACGAGTTGTAATCTCGCTCAGCGTCGGTGTCTTCTATATCAGACTCGGGGTCCTCGTCATCTTCACCCTCGGATAATTCGATGTCAGAGTCATCCAGTAGGTCAATGGCATCTTGAGGTTGAAGGTTTCTGTTGAATTCGGAATGAAAAATGAAACCATTGCTTTTTGTTGTCGGCCTAATTTCAATTCCACCATGGGTATGAGATCAAACATTGGTGCCCCTGAACATCTTGATAAGTCGTAAATTCCAAGTATTAGAGTCATTTGACAATCATTACCAATTTAACTGATAGTATTTTGTAGGCCTAAAACTTTTTCTGCCCTTCGCAACAAACCCAAACAGGCAGAGGCAAATCAGCTTTAAATGCCAGGAAATATCAGTAAGTACCCAGCACCATTGTCCACATGTGTGGACAACCCATGTGTTCGGAAAAGACCCAATGTCCCCGCCTATGGACATCTTCAAAGCCTGCTCACAAACAGAAAACAAAAAATTCCCCGACACTAATCGGTTATGTATGTTGAAACTACACTGATTAACCATTTTCAAATTCATCCATCAGGTCATTGTTCACCACGTAATGTCCTGGCACTTCTCGCACTGGTGTCCCACTGGCATTCAAGCCACGTGCCCAAAGCTGACTGGTAGGATTTATTCCTAACAAAAATTCATGTTCTTTAATATCGGGTATTTCTGTTGTAGCTTGGTATTCAGTGTTTTCTTCCATAGCTGCTCAAATAATTTCCTCATCGATTTCCATTTCCAGTCGCAGGTCTCTGACTGGTCCTCCTCCCCAGGGTGTGTTTTTTGATTGATACCGTTGGGGAATGGAGTTCACTGCCGTCCTAGGTACGTAGTAGAGGTAGCATCACTAGGAGAGTCCCCAGAAGAATCAGTTTCAAGACTGACATAATAGAGTTCAGCCAGGTGTCCCAGATAAAGAGGTGATCCAGCAGGGTTCGTACACTTCCCCTGAGATTTTTTTCAAGGATATTTCAGGGTAATTAAGACCCTCTTTTGAGTGTTTTTCTGGGTAAAACGTACTGGTATACCATTCAGTGTCCAGTTCCATGAAAACGAAATAAACAGAGTTTTTCAAAGTAGGGCCTACATCAAGTTCAGGAAAAATGAATATCCGGTAATCATCGTCTATTATTCTTAAATGCACATGACCGAGTGGACAAGATATCCAGTGATGATATAACATGTCCACTCACAGTCCATCAGTTTGCCCAGTCTGACCAGGCCCAGCAGCAGGGGCGTTGCCACTGGCATCAACACCAGCCCTAGGCCTAGGCCGATCTCCTATTCCTGAAGGTCTGGCAGTTGCAGCACTTGCAGGAGCTGGCCTGCCAGACAAAAAGTCATTAATGACAGTTGTCCCTCTCCCTGTAACAGATCTCACGCGTTCAGCGTGCACCACAATTGCTATTCTTTGACATGAATAAGAAAAGATAATGGCAAGCCGATCGTTTCGACAGCGGCCATATTGGCAGCCATCTTGGATATATCATAACGTAAGCATCTGATGTCAAATATGGTTGCAATGAATAGCCTGACCCCAAAAACCTATGGTTAGACACCAAAATAACCTTCCTGTGACAAATAGAATTGTAGCTGTAAAACATCGGAGCTGTACGGCGGCCATCTTGGATTTCACCATGACGTCATCATCTGACAACTTCAAAAATAGGTGCAATGGATTGCTCGACCCCCAAAACCTAGGGATAGACACCAAAATTGGCCTCGTACCTTGAACAGGGAGGAAGTTATTCATGAGTTTGTGTGTTCGTGGCCATCTTGGACGCCATCTTGGATTTCACCCTTCCTGCACCTGATTCAGGAAGTAAACCCATTTGTTTTGTTTAAGCCCTAGGGGTCCCCTACAAGGATCAAGCAAAGACATTCAAAACACATCAAGGCAATGCAATAATGTTGCATGACGACTTCCACGTCGAAAGGTACATGTAGCTACAGCCACTTGCAGCGCCTCATACTGGCAGAGATTTGCAGTTCCTTGGGAGCATGTCCTTGATGTATCAATACATTTAACATGCATAACATTGTGAGCTTGCACAGTCACCAAAGGCTATTTATCAAGTGTACAGATAAAATGATGTATTACACGTATATAGTGAACAAAAAAAAGTATGATGCACTCACTGAATATCAACGAAACCACGGTTTCATTTTCAACAAACTTCTTCTTCCACTTCCGTCCTTTGAAGCTGTACAATACAGCAAGTCCATTTTCCAACAGGAAGGCCAGCATATTAAATATGACTTTCCGAAGGTCCTTGCCTCCAATAGCAACTAATCGTTGTGCCTTAAGAAGGAGAAAATACATGTAAAACAGAACTGTGTGGAATTGAACACAGGTTCAAGACAGCCACTTCGTAGCACACTCTGTGCTTTATCAGCCATACATTTAGATTAATGGTCCCTCCTCTCTTATATCATTAGAATATTATGACGCAGGACATCCAACTACAAGCAAAAGGTGTTCTCCCGAATTTCAGATAATGATTTTAACATGTTAATATTGAATCGCCCTCAGCCTCATACGGAATTTTTGTTTTCAAAATAATGGAAGTACCATTTGCCCCCTTGCCGCAGATGATGTCTTTAGTTTGCTTTTTGCTTCCAGTTCCTCTGATGATTTCAGTGGAACATCAAAACCGTCATCAACATTCAGCTCAGGCCCTTCGTTGGTTGTATTCTGCGCAGCTAGGAGAGTTTCTAACATTCGGGTATTGCTTTTGACCATCCCTTTCAACTCTTCAAGGGTTTGGAAAACTTTCAACTGGAAGTTGTATTCTGAAAGAAGAGAAGAAGATAACATATATCATTACACAATATTAGGCATGTATAAAAGGGAACGAAGTAAAAAAATGACCCAAATTACGGGAAACAGCACTGGCAGTACACAGAAACCTGTAAATCTGTGTCCCCCTAACCTTCTTCACTGAAGATAGAAGACAGCTTGTGAGCATACAACTTGACTTATACCGGTACTTAAAATTGGATTAAGAGGGAGCTGATGCTATCTTGGATTGTAATTATTGTAAGTATTGTAAGTACGAAAAGCTTTGAATACCCGACTCAATTATTAAATTGCTGTACCTCCAATATTTAGGACCATCTGTAAAAGACATTTATAATAATCAGGATCTCGAGATTTGTG
>NMRB01006622.1:0-10329 GCA_002633025.1 Notospermus geniculatus
AAATCATTGGATTACATCGTCCGTTCTATAAAGCAGTGGAAATTGGCCGAAATTAGATGTAGTAGATGATGTACAATCTGTCGGAGGCCACGACCCACTTTCCCCGGCCCAATCCAGTGTGAGATCTGTGAGGTCACGACCCCTCATTTGCATGAGTAAGGAGAGGCTCTCCTATTATAGTAGTAAGATACGTAGCGTTCCGTGGAAGATACCTACTACGGCCTACTAGGTTTCTCATCCGCACCGTGACCGCCGTGGCAAATTTTTTGACAGTTAAAAAATCTGGCCCGGCATCCACGGCAATCACGGCCTGTCACGTTTGCCCATCCCGTACCCCCGCGTTGTCTCACGTCCATCCCGTTTTGTCCACGGTGGCCTGAAACGTGATTGCCGTGGCCGCCGGGAACATAGTGTGAACGTAGCATTAGTAGTTGAGTAGCTAAACATTCTAAAGTTTCAGGTTCAAGTTCCTGTGATGAGTTTAGGCAAAAGTTGCAAAGTTGTATCAGAACCCTGTCTTTGTAAAGTTGACTCCTGACCTTGGAAAATAGGTCATTGGCGGATTTCTGTGATATACATGACATGTACCTCATGTAAGTCCATATAATTTTGAATGCGAAAATAGGTCGTACTTTGAATGGAGTTAAAACGATCAAACCCGAAGAGGAAGTTGGCAAAAATCCTGAAAAAAAATCCATTGTGTCCAGTTCTGTTTACCTGGCTTTAAAATACATAGGCCTGTGTATAATCAAACGTACGGAAATTGAATATGATTAAAAATGTAAACACCATAACTTATCGTCAATCTTTGTCAAACGTCACCAACCGTTGTATGCCAAAGACGAGATGAACATGTATTTATTTTGCAGTTAAAATTACATGTAAATCTAAGCACAGTTTGTATAGACGGGACCTCCCATGTCGGTAGGTTAAAGCTGAACTGCATGAACAAAAACTGGAGATTCCAGCTTTGAAAAAAGACCACCACGCCACGGTGGTGGTCAAGAGAAATGCAAACGACCATAAGGCACTTTCAAAACACCTCCAGAACATGATAGACTACCAGGATATTTGGTGGCGCCACTGTATTCACCCTGAGTCTGTCAATGGGGCAACATAAAGACATGGCATCCAGTGACGTCTGCAGGTCGAAGGCATTAGGTTCTTACCGAACCAGAGAATAAAGTGGGCCACCATTCTATAGTATTCACTTCTTGTTGACATTTATGGTGTTATCCAAGCACCAGTTGAAAACACTTATGCATTCAAAAACAATACAACACGCATTTGACGTACATCAACGTCATCGGATATCATTACATATAGGTTGAGGATAATTCTTATTTTATTCCTTTGGTCATAATTACCGTAATCAATTAAATATTCTTTCTACAAATACACACGCTTCGCGCGAGTCGTGTATGTTTTATTGCTCAGATCAAGTACATTGTGTTTCTGTGAAAATATATTCAAATAACGGAAGTATGGCAAAAGAAATCAAATAAGATTTATATGCAACATGTTTGCAATGATACCAAATGGAGTTTTTGAAACTCAGACGAGTGGTGTATTATTTGTTGATGCCGAA
This sequence comes from Notospermus geniculatus, assembly GCA_002633025.1. Lineage (NCBI taxonomy): Eukaryota > Metazoa > Nemertea > Pilidiophora > Heteronemertea > Lineidae > Notospermus > Notospermus geniculatus. Next base: position 1,589 of record NMRB01006622.1, read on the forward strand.
GTTTTTGCCATTGTACCATATATTTCAACTGGGCGCAAGCACTAAAGAAACCTGTCCAACCTCATACTCAGGTTCCAACAGATCGTACTAAGTCTATCAGGCTCTGTCACTTGGACACTATCTCTTGATGTGTCTTGATTGAAAGCCTGATATTGAATACAGTGGCGCCACCAAATAAGCCGGTAGACTATCATGTTTTGGCGGTTCTTGGACGGGCGTTTGCACTTCTGTAGACCACCATACTGCGGCGCTGTGGTTTTTGTTCATGCAGTTCAGCTTTAATATTAAATCGCATGACGTAAAACTGTCAACATGTTGTCGTCTTGAATAAACTGATGCGGTCTTCAGTAAAGTCAGGGATATCTGACATGGACGACCAAGGTGTCGTTCTGTGGGAGGTACCACCAAAAATCAAAACAAACCCCGCGAGCCATTCACTTTAAATCGCATGACGTAACGGTCAACATGTTGTCATCTTGAATACACTGGTGCGGTCTTCAGTGACGTCAAGGATACCTGACATGACAATCTCGTACCCAGATCTACCTCATCTCAGGCAAGAGCTACGACGTGTCCAGAATTTCTCGCCAACAACTGGCAGCGTGCTAAAATGTTTGTTTCACACAATATTTCGTTCTTCAATGACTGAAAAATATCATACTGTATATGCCTAAAAAGCCATATACCGTAATACCCCCAAAACACGAAGTTGTTTGAGTATTAGAGCAATTTCAAATGAATAGTTTAGTTGGGAACATCATCATGCCGCGGGTGCCAGCCTCGGTGTTGATTCGCCTCAAAATTAGTATATCGCGCATGCGCAGTATTCCTGAAGTCGTCAGCCCTTTCCAGTGGTGTTGTAGGAACGTAAACCCACTGGGGACGAGTTTGCTGACATGGACGGCCAAGGTGTAGGTCTATATCCGGTCTATATCCGGTCCAGGCGTAATGAAAGTCTAATGGGAGATCCATCTAGGCTAATACATGTATAAGGGTCGTGGCTGGTCTAGTGTTCTACCCCCCAACCTCAAGGACGTTCCTACGGTCCTGAGACTGGCGAGGGTTCGCAGCTGCCCTTAATCTTCCTTGTGCCTCCTCAGGTCAGAGTAGGTTTGTTCGGCAATCACATCTGGCTAAAAAAGGAAATAGGATCACATTTAAAGGTGCTCCAGTTCGAATTGTAAACATTACGGTTTGTTTATTTACATGGTTGATTATAATAGTTATTTTTCCTCGGACAGGTGGCAGCACCGTGTATACCAAAACATTAATGTTATCTATTTTTGTATCGCTCTTGATAAATATTCTTGTAACTGAAATATATTTATGATTTTACGCTCAAAAACAAACAAAAAGTTGTGAAAGGCGAGATTTAATTCGATTTTATCTGATTTGTTAGTACCAGAAGTTGACAATAGGTGACACACCGTAATGTTTACAATTAGACCTAGAGCACCTTTAAGGTGTTTATAGATGAAAAGATGTGATTGCTGTTCGTGTGATTTGTGTTTTCTTGGCACTTCCTAAACGTATACGGGCCTTGAGCTTCGCCCAGTCAATGGGAGATTTTCCTGCCGTTAGAGGCCACCACCAGTTAGCGTTCCTAGACCGTCATGAAATTTGACGTCACAGAGAAGTCACGCCACGACGTCATCCATAATGACATGGACATCATGACTGACGTCTGTGACGTCATATTTTGTGACGTTCTAGGACCGCTAACAAACGGCCTTTAACGGCAGTAAAGTCTCCCATGACGTCATCAGAATATTCAGTTTTGTAAATATTTTACGCCATCACTTTCTATATTCTCAATGATTACTTTTTCACGAACAATCCGTTTGTTTCCAACGATTTCTGGTGACACTGTCTGCTTACCGTGATGTTTAACTCGGCATACGGATTCTCCATTATTTCGTAGGGTTCAGCATAAACATCTAAAAAATAATACAAAAAATGTTTGCTGTCAGATAGTAACTGTCCAGAGACTATCATGTGGAAGTTGTTCAGCTAGTGACTGTACACAGAAAAAAGAAATCAACTCGAGTGGAGACTCATATCTCACTATAGGGACAAAATGGTTCGAAATACTTTTTGACTCAAAATGAAACAGAAAATATTTCGGCCCGAGACAATGACATCTCAATCTGAGTTGAGTGATCTCAGAATGAGACTGTCAGGATCTCGCTCCAAAATATTTTCCGTTTCATTTTGAGACAAAAGGTATTTCGAACCATTTTGTCTCCATAGTGAGACTTTGAGTCTCCACTCGAGTTGATTTCTTTTTTCTGTATATGACAGAATATATTGCTGTCTGACAGCAATAACTGACTATCTGACAGCAAACTTTCGAACTGTCACGTGGAGCAGCGCCTTTAGGGTACACTCTAAAAACCATTTTAAGTGCCTGCTTTTTGCAGACCTTACCTTTAACTGTTGCAGTAACGTTTAAATATTCCGGTTCTTCATTATCAAGATGAAGGTCATGAGCCTCGTTCTCGCCTGGTGAGGTACCAGCGTTTTCTCCAGCTGAATAAATATTTTACAAATAAAAAATTACGATAGAAGCAAACATGGCTATCTCATCGATCCCTGCTGCTGCAGTTGCTTCAATCCAAAGTTTCGCACTTCTCCTTGTCTTTAAAGAAGCACGGTATGCGATCTCTAATGGGTAATTTGACTGCCGAGGTAGAGGGAACCACCTAGGGGCAGCAACACGAACTACAAGAATCCATTACAAAATGTACGTAGTAAATCGGTCAATTCGCCGACAACGTAGTCAATCCTTTGGGTGGGTTGTAGAGTGGCGGCGGCTGTCGAGAAAAAATGGCAATACCATGGTCCATGTATCCTAGATATCAGTTCGCCGATATTTTGAATTCATACAAAATTGTACGTCGTACCTTTCGCAAAATGCCTGTTGTTTTTACAAAATGGTCTACACAAAAGTACTGTTTGGTGGAAAAAGTACAAGATTTTATCAAGCATTTGTAATTGATCTTAACGTACACTCGAATGCTGGGTTCATGTTCGCATAAATCGGCTCCATTTTGTTTGCTGTTGAACTACTCAGCGCTGGACCACTTTCTCCCTTTCTTGAACCTAAAAAGAAAAGTGCAGTACGGTAGTCGGGGATATTGACCCGCGGTGGGCACAATGGAACGATGATAGACTGGTACCCAGTCCCAACATAGCTCACGGATAAGGGACCGGTGTATTACCTGGTGTAACGTCGGAGTTGACTGGCTAGCTCATTTGTATTGCCTGATGTAACGTCGCAGTTGATTAGCTAGCTATTTGGGGTGTGAGGTAAGTAATCTTAATTTCTTACTACTGACAGAGGAGAATTTTTCTGCCAGATGGCCTCCCAATACCGGTCCCTTTCTCCGTGAGCTATGTTGGGAACGGGGACCAGTCTAGAACGATGGGACACTTTTGAATATGAGCCCACGACGAAGTCATGTGACTAAATCAGGCTGACGACCGTCCACAAGACCTCGTTTCTATTAGATTCTCGTTTCGTTCGTCCATACCTGAGAAACAAACCGTGTTCCTTCTGTCCAGTATGAAAATCGTAACAAATACAGCCACAAGCACCAGGATAACGGTAACTGTTACGCCAACTATCATCCCAACGTTGCTGCCACCGACGCCATCTTTGACCCAAATACAAGTGCCTCCTTCTTTACTTTCTGTAACAGGTGTTGAGCGGAACACGAGATCTCGTCCATCAAAAACCTCCAAATAGAGGACAAGAACAGTCTTCACCATGGCCGACCCCTCCATCTCAAAACTTGTCTCTCCAGCTGTCTTATTCATCACTGCGTGATACCGACATGTCCCAAGATCATCGTGGCGACAGTATTTGATTTGAAGTTTGGTAAATGAATGATGGAGGGGCGCCCATCTCGCCGTCATTCTACTGCCGTGACGCTTAACGTATGTCAGTGTTGTGTTTGGAGTGACTGGAATGAAAGAATAAAATGTATGAGGCGAATCTGAATTCAAACTAAACCCCTTGTGGGCCTGTCACACTGAAGTAGTTCTCAAAACGTCCTGCCCCGTCCTAAAAATTGGTAAAACGGACTAGATAGGTCTGTCTCATAAAAGAACGTAAGGGACGGACGGGAACCTAAGAAGTACCTAATTCAACGTCCCAGGCTTGTTACCTTTGATGCTATTGGTTACACGAGCATTTATCGCCAGGGCTGCGCTGCTGTGATGAATACGTATGTAAGGTCCTTCTTTAGATTGGTGGTCACCAAGGCACATTAGGAACGCCCACCTATACAATAGCTTTTTTGACAGAGTGCGTTCGTTGGGACTGGCAATGAAGGAAAAACGATGTTACCGAGTTATCTGGTTATAGACGGGCGATCAGTTGTTGATAAAAACGTGGTTGGTTCGTATTAACCAAATTGAGTGTCTTTATGTAGTATGAGCAGTTATTGGGCAATAGAAACGGTCCATTGTTGGACTGTGGCTGAGTGACAGTAAAAAGATATGACTATGATGGGTGTACATGTAGTTGGTTGGTGAGATATTGGGGAGGTTTCGCAAGCGCCCGGTTAGGCCACGACGACGTTTATCTATTGTTTGGGTATACCCACACAATAGATAAACGTCGTCGTAGGGCCTAACCGCGCGCTTGCGAAACCTCCCTAATCATCAAGTCTTGGAGGCAACGCCGGGAGGTGGACGCACTTGTAAATTCTGAAATGTTGGTCTAAGCAGCATTGGTGGCCAACACGGCCCTAGCTATGACCAACTCGGCCATAGCTGTGACCAACTCGGCCCTTACTCAGTCTGAGACGGACATTTCGTAGCGAAAATTGGCTGTGATTTTTCTCAGAGCTGCCGTAACTTGGGGCAATATTCAAAAACATTGTATCAATGCAGTCTCAGTGCACAAATCACTAGGCCTATGACATTTTTTCATGTCATGATGTTTTCCTTGGGTGCTTCCGACACTGCTCAAAGAATGTCAATCTTCTCACTTTGCAAAATTCTATCATTCTGTAAAACTTCTAGATTTGTAGAAGATAAGGTCAGTCATCATCATGTACATGAAGTTTGTATCCTATTCATTTAAAAGTCCTGAGATGTCAAATGTGATTGGTGTATAGCCTAAGAAGTTGNCAAATAGTGGATGGTAGGGAGTCCAATATGGATTTTTGTTGGATGAAGAAAAGTTATATCGGACGAGGCGAAGCCGAGTCCGATATAACTTTTCTTCATCCAACAAAAATCCATATTGGACGACCTGCCATCCACTCTTTGCTATATTATGCAAATTGCCTAGCAACTATAACAACAGGCCTATGCTCTGATTGGCTGAAACTAGGAGGGCTGTCCGATACGAGGTTTTAGGATCCGATACGATGATTGAGTGTCCGATACGATGTGACATCCTATGATCACATGATGCAATCTGCTGCACATGATTGGCCAAGAACATTTGATTGCATAATATTATATCATAGGGGGTTTGACCTTGACCTAGTTTCAACGTCACAGGGGTCAAACTTCGATAAAAACCATGAGCCGTCCAAAAGTGATATCTCCTCCTTCACCGTTCAATGGAGGAGTTTGAAACTTTGGTATATATCATGTATCCATCCACTAATGTGCACAACACTCCCAACCCCCCATTGTACTTCTATCGAACTCGGCCTCTTCCCACCAGGGGTCAATATATGAAAGAGACAGGAAAAATAACCATGTCACCATTACTTCCTGTCGAAAGCGGGGAGATATGCGATGGGCTCCCCATCGACATTGCTCTAGTTCTACATGGGGTGAGATTGATAAGCAATAGTTCAACAACATCGCCAATAGAGGTTTTCCCTAATGTGGGCATGTTTAGCGCAGGATAGGGAAGGAATACTGTGGCCCTTTAAGAGATGGATGTTTTAGCTTCTACCTTGACTTTGGAAGTTGATCTAAGTCTTTTACTTTGTGATTTATTCTATGCTGGGAGGCATTAATCCACGTCATGATATCACACAGACCGGCAGTAATACGTCTCTTAACCTCATCACTTCGGTGAGCTTCAGTAACTCCAGAAAGATTGAACTCGCCCCGAGGACATTTGAGTCGAACCCAACCTGAACAATTAACAACAATTCTAATCTTATTAGTCAGATGGTACTCCTCGGATGGTTATATCATCCAAGTTTGGCGTGTAGACAATTCGCCGTAATCCACAAGGGATTTCATCAAATTAAAATGCAAATTACATTGTTTTGTCAATTTCAATCGACCAGGAATCGACACAGCCGTGTTGGCTGTACCGGGACAGGTGGTCCCTATCCAATAAGGTTCCATTAAAGGTTGGTTCCTCTCTGACCCCGGGAGGACAGTTCGTTGCAGGTAATGTCCCAATTCATCTCAAATGCCAATTAATTGGGTTTCTTTCGTGGAGGCTGTTGCCGTTATTTGAGAGATTTATGAAGCCTTGTCTGGTCATGGTGAATGATTTGAAGAATCACTTGCTCTTGCGGTGAGTTTTTGAGTTCATGTCAATTAATTATGACCTTAGGGGCCCTGATAGCCTAGTGGTTAGCATACCCATTTTAGCAAGGGGCAGGTCCCGGGTTCAAATCCAGCCTGATATCATATGAGATTAATCATTCCCGGCTCTTCACGTCCGTTGCATGGGACAGTAAAGTGTGGTGCCTTGTACCTTGTGCTTTTGCAAGGGCAAGTAAAAGACCGATCTTCATGCCAGCCACCGCAGACCAGGCGATATCAGTTTTGGTATCGTTTGATAATGGGCAAGCTTCAATGGCGAGAAGATTCTCCCCCCCCCCCCCGGCCAGGGCACACCTGGCATCAACGGCCAGTTTTGCTCGCCTGTGATCAGATCAACCGGTGTGCTGCTTGCTTTATAGGAAAGGGTTACCATACCTACGCTTAACACAATACAAGTTTCTTTATTCAGCTTTTTGGGAAAAAAATCCTCTTGGACCCATACAAATAGAACATACACGAGTGCTTTGATGTCTATCAGTCATGCTGTGAATTACTAAAGTCATAATGACAATAATTATATCGCGGCACGAGACCAATCCTAAGTGAGGAATCCTCCTGCTAATAGCTATTGATATTAACGTATGATAAATGAGCAACAAAATATACAGCATAGGCAGTCTTTTTGTGTTCGTCACGGCCGCTAGTGTGCACTTCAAAGGATGAGTGAGGCTCCCGTACTGGGTGTTATTGTCACAATTACTAAAAGACCCTGGTGGTCTTGTGCTGAAAAAAACCAATAAAGGTCATATCAGTCTATCTTTAGATACTTGGATTCTGTCAAGGATATTGTAACCACAGTTTGGCAACACGAGGTACCAGTTTTAACAAGTGATCCATGTTTTGCTGATCCTTATTCACCAAGTGACCCCTGATTCATCAAGTGACCCATATTTTGCTGATCCTTATTCGCCAAGTGATCCCTTGTTCAACAAGTGATCTATGTCTTGGTGATCCTTATTCACGAAGTAATTCCTGATTCACCAAGTGACCCATGTCCTGCTGATCCTTATTCACCAAATGATCCCTGATTCACCAAGTGACCCATGTCTTGCTGGTCCTTATTCACCAAGTGATCCCTGATTCACCAAGTGACCCATGCCTTGCTGATCCTTATTCACCAAATGATCCCTGATTCATCAAGTGACCCATATTTTGCTGATCCTTATTCGCCAAGTGATCCCTGATTCACCAAGTGATCCAGTTTTGTTGATGTGATCCATTGTAATTCAGTGATTCCTGTTTCAACAAGTTGGCCCATATTGTTGATCCGTGATTCACCAAGAGACCACTGAATCTAGATGAAATCCCTTATTCAACTAGTAATCCTTGATTTATGGGGTATTTGCCGCAATTCTAACTTGTGACTTAAGACATTGTCATCATAACGCAGACTTCGATTCTTCCCAAGGCACTGCCCTTTGTTTCTCCACAGTTTTAGGGACCTTGTCCAAATTTCGCACACATTCGCGCCGTGCGAATTACAGGCGAATATTTTCGCATGTGCTGCTGCGAATAGGCACATACGAATTCGTTCGGTCGCGATTTCAGTGCGAATATATTCGCACGTCGTGTCCGAATTTGAAATTCGCGCTGGCTGACATTAATTCCATTTTATGTCTACATTAATTCCAACCCATGCACATCCGCCGCTAAAAACTCTCCTATAATTGGCAGGTTGTGTATTTATCGGCGGAAGTGGTAGCTTGACTTAATGTGGACATTAAATTGATTTAATGTGGACACTAGGGTTATGCAAAGTGACTCGAAATGTCGAAATTTTGACGCAAAAAATCTGGCTAACTGCACACAAAATTGACAAAAAAAAGTCTCGGGGCTCAGAAGAAGGGCCTCCGAGCCTTATTTTCTCAATTTTGTGTGCAGTTAGTCAGATTTTTTTCGTCAAAAATTCGAGATATCGAGTCACTTTTCATAACCCTTAATTCAGATTTATGTCCACTCCGGCGTGCAATATACGTTGCCCATGCCTGAGAGTTGCTGTACTTACACAATATATTGATATTTATGGTAGCATCAACAACACCTCCAGGTAAATAATTGACGACTCGACAACGATATCCTGTCTGTGTGTACTTCACTGCTCTAACTGTTAAACGCTTAGACTTTTCGTTTTTTATTTCTTTGTTGCTGTGCATATAATACCAGCTATAACTATACGTTGTTGGGTTGCCTCCGCTGGCTTCACACGT
>NMRB01006623.1:0-10325 GCA_002633025.1 Notospermus geniculatus
TGGCCATGTGGAAGGTAGATTCCAGTAATCCTGGCAAATTCTGTAGCCTACGCAACAAATGAAATAAATGTTTCATTGCTTTCTGATAAATCGTTCCTTTTTTGCATTTTGCACCTGCTCAGTCCGAGGCCTCTTGTTCATCCACGCATGAAGCGGTCAGAGCCAAAATTTCTCCAGCACCTCCATGCATCCTGACCTATCTACATACCAAATCTGAACCAAAAATATTCACTGGTTTGGGTTCTAGGAGATATTTTAGAGATGACAACTTTTTTTTGAAACACCCTGTAGATGACCTGAATGTGCATGTGAAGTCTTAACCCGATCGGACATCTAATATGGCCGCCAGGTGACATAACCCAAAAATCATTGAAGTCCTGCAACTTGGGAACGACTTAACCCAGATTGCTTATAACTGACATGTACATGTACATGTACATGTACCTCTCTATGTCATTACACTATTATGTTCAAACGGGTGAGCACATGGTCCATGGACCATTTCATTTGATTGTTCTTAAAGCTGACCTATCCGCACGAAAAGCTCCCATGCGACGAGCAAGAGAATTGCAAACGCCCTGCAGACACCTCAAACGAAGCCTCAGAACATGATATACCCCACGACACCAGGAGGGCGCCACCTTATTTGCCTTCGAGCTTTGGAGGTGTCAACATCCTCTGGTGAGCTCCTGCTGAACAATTTTCTGCAAGAAAAAAATTTGACCCTGCTGGGAGACGAACCCGTGCCCTGTTTTCTTTGCTCCACCGTCTTACCCGTTCGGCCACCGAACTCGTTGGAAGACTTCTCTTGTTTTCTCCTATTCGTAGTATTATTAAGTAAGTCGAAGGTCTACGTCAATGACAAACACAAATCATGTTTCTGTCAGCTGGCTCGTTGGCCGAGTGGATAGAGTGGTGGATTACAAATCAGAAGACCGACGGATCGAATCCCGTCTATAAATACATTTTTTTTCTTTGAGAAGTGTGAGAGGTATGGGGAGATGTTGACAGCTCTGTTGCCTGAAGGCAAATAAGGTGGCGCCCTCCTGGCGTTGTGGGGTATATCATGTTCTGAGCCTTCGTTTCTTTCAGGTGTCTGCAGGGCGTTTGCAATTCTCTTGCTCCACGCATGGGGGCTTTTTGTGCGGATAGGTCAGCTTTAAAGCGAATGGCTCGCGGGGTTTGTTGACAGTTGTTTGTTGACAGGTCCTCAAATCAAGCGTCGTTTTGGGAAAAAGGCGAAAGAAGGATTTTAGTTTAATGGGAAATGCATTAGACAGCCAAACTTCGGGGGCGTATTCTGCAAAATCTACCGCTTCGAAATCAATGTGAATAGTACAAAATGTACATTTTGACCGACTAAATTTGAAATTGGCATTAACCCATTTGAACAAATTTTTAATGGAACCTCGTCCCCAGGTGCACGTTCGCATATTTGCACAGGTTTTGCCTATGACTGGAGCACGGCTTTGCCTGGAGACTAGGTTCACTCTCTATGGGAGGTACCACCAAAAAACAAAACAAACCGCGCGAGCCATTCGCTTTAAGATGTAACATCAAGAAAAGGCATTGTCGTCTCCCTCCGTTAAAGATAATGTATCACGGGTATTTTCGCGGGCCACGAAATTCATTGTTTATTTACATTTTGTTTGTTTATGTCCAGGCTTTCTTTGTCTTAATTTGTTGATAGCGTGCCCCTCTAGAAATTCTGTTGATTCCAAAAGTATTCATGTTGGTGGGCTGGCATGTCCCAAAAGTCCAAAATAACATAATGTAAACATCCATGTTTACAAACACTGAATGTAAACAAGTCGTGATATATTATCTTTAAGAAGCCAATGTTGACCCATAATCTCGACACACGCAAGCCAGGCCCAAGTGTTCAGCAGCATCATTGCGTACGTCCATGAACTTTTTGTCTCAAGATCCGATAGGGATGGGGCATCGATAATCACTTGCTGATGATTGTGCGCGAAATTTCTTGGAAACTCACGCAGTGACCGGAGATACATGTACAGTCATGGACATTAGTTTATCTACACATGATACTTTGAATATTTGAAATATTTCTGGGCCAATTTTAACATGGTTTGTTCCATATGAAAGTACATCTTGTTGGTCATATTTCTGCATCAAAATTTTGGAAATTTGGAAATATCGTAATTACCTAATAGCTCATCAGAAAAAAATCCTAAAAATCAACATTTTTATTATGTACTTTTTTTCGATTTTTGTTGCAGTTTTGATAGAGTGGAACTTTCTAAGGATCATGGACTTTGTTTCATCGAAATCTGTTGAGTGGTTGCTGAGATATTTGAGATTATCAAAATTTCGATAATTTGAGATTTTCAATTTTTCATAAAATTTTGATATCAGTAGACAGATCTCACCTAAAAACCAAGAAGTGTGAAGTTTTGGAACGTTTAGTGGAAACTGGTTAGAAGCTAAGCATGTTTTTCAAAATATCAATACGGTATTTTGACACTTTGAAAAATACGCTATATTTCTGCCCAGTTAAGGCAAAACGTTCCAAAATTTTGAAAATCCATATTCTGACGTGAGCATTATCTAATGGCATCAAAATATCCTACAAAACACGAAAATCTCAAATTTTGATGATCTCAAATATCTCACCAACCACTCAACATATTTTGATAACGCCCAAAATCCTTAGAAAGTTCCACTCTATCACATCTGCAACAAAAACCACAAAAATATTACATAATAGGAAGTTTGATTTTTAGTGTTTTTTTCTGATGAGCTATTACATAATTACGATATTTTCAAATTTCGAAAATTTTCATGCAGAAATATGACCAACAAGATACATTTTCATGTGGAACAAACCGTGTTTAAATTGGCCCAGTAGCATTTGAAATATTCAAAGTATCAGGCGTAGATAAACTAATGTCCATGACTGTACATGTTACATTGTATTTTGCTTGCTTCCTAACGCCATTCATCGATTTTCCTAGGCGCACAGGAACAATTTCATCGATGTCAGGGGATTTGCTGCGGATGAGGTGCACGTCATCAAGGGTATTTCCATTGAGCCAACACAGCACGTGACATATGAACGCGGTGAAGATTTCAGGGTGAGGATATGCAAACAGATATCCGTGACGAGGTTCAACTGGACCATTTTTATTTTATTTCAACTTTCACACCTGACCATGGCCGTAGTCCTTTTCGCTCGTGTGGGGGCTCATTGACATTGAAAAAGCCATTAAACAGGACAAATCAACCGGTAGCAGCTGTAGTGCCGTAGTAGTAGACGCAATAAAACTTGATCAGATGACGTAGAAATTGGTAGAAAAATGTCTGTCGTTTATTCATACAACATTGGGCCTGACTTGACAATCCCCCACATTGAAAGAATAGTTCGTTCCGAAAGTTACCGAAAAAATAAAATTTTACTGCTCACTTACGCGATTTCTATAGATAATGTGGTGATCGGATCAAACGGCGGGTGTTCGAAAAACATGGACTATGGATCAATGGACTCTGGACTACTGGACTATGGAAACCATGGACTGACCAGTCATGCATGAATACCTCACTGGCATGCGCCGCCTGCCTCTGTTTTCATGGTTGTGTACGAAGACGTCATCGCGAATAACACACCAGTCTAGGCTAGGCTACACATGCTACACACTAGGCTAGGCTACTATCCATGCACACCGATATTAGGCCCAACAAGATCATTCAAGGCTGCTGAAGCCTTGTGAATCAAACAGAGAAGACAAAGACATTGTTATATGAAAATTCGAAGTTTGTTAGCTACATGTAAACGAACATTCGATGTGACCCGACAACACACGGCGATGACAACTTCTCAATCACTCAAGACTCAGCTCCTAATTTCCTGTCGGAGAAGACGGAGTTTCCATTTCCTGTCGAAGTTTCCATTTCAGGCGGCGTATGTCAATGAGGTATTTATGACTGTTCAGTCCATGGTTTCCACAGTCCAGTAGTCCAGAGTCCATTGATCCATAGTCCATGTTTTTCGAACACCCTCAAACGGCAAGGACTGGCTCCCAGCGATTTCTGATGGGGCTCGTTTCCCACGCCTGCAGATGAGGGTCAAGGCAGAACCTAGCCGGGAAAATCGACGAGCGTTGTATCCACTCGAGAGTGCCGAATAAAAGAGAGAATTTGACTCTGACGAAACGAAGTGTATTCCTGCATGATTATTATATTATAGGCCTAAATGTGCCCTTGAAATTGCAATACATGTATTGTAGTTTTGTCAGTTGTCAGGCAATCTTTTTCGTTATGTTCCAGCCCGTCTTCCAGGGCAATAGCCCCAATGATTGGAATCTACGCCATTTCTATCCCTTAATAATACCAACACCCACAACTGGCCGGTTTGATATGAATCTAAGACAGGACAACCGCCACATAGCAGCTATTCGTATTAGCCAACGTGGAGACGTCGATACAGTTGAAGGTAGCCTACATGTACGTGTGATCTTCCTTGCATCAAGCGTCAAGGAACCGGCGGAAACTGGTGTAGGCCAACTTAAATATTGTTTCCCAAATTCTCGGAATGCAAAAAGATCTTTTGTTGCATACTTGACTCCATAATTATTTGGATGAAAGGCTGTTATCCCAACCAGTCGACTAAAGAAGCACCCACGAAAATCTTAACCGCCTGGAACCCTTCTTTCATAATTTCTATAGTTTAGTCGGGCCTCTCTCATGAACCCATCTCAGCGTCAGGACTATAGGGCCTATGCACATGTACATTTGCATGTTTAATATCACAAATTTGACCTCTTTTTGCTACTCTCTATTTTCTATAGTACATGTACAATGTATTCAATAATAGACCTACGACGGAAATAGGTCATCAAGGGAATAGCATTTAGCTTTTCCTCTTGATTCCAACCTCGGCGGCTTAAACTTACCGTTAGAGGAGGAGGAAAGACAGATGCAGAAGACGAAGCACGAGGAGGGGGCGGGTTCGGAGTCAGTGCTTGCAGCTGGACGCAAGGACCCGGAACGCCGCGCAGCGGCAAATGCGCGAATAGTCAGGTCAATACATGTATATGAAAAATTAGGGGCGAACCCCCAAAAATTTACACAAAAGCTTTTTTTGTTTAAGATACCCATTTGGGTTGTGCTTGACGCAAGAAAAAAAGTTCACCAAAATCTGACCCCGGGAAGGTGGCTAATTTGTATAATTCAAAAATGGCGACCCCCTTAATTTCAATGTACAGCAAACCTTAATCTGCTTTAGTTTACACGCCATAAATGTATTACCAACAGATAAAAACATGATAATAATCTACCAAATAAACATATTTAAATCCTTATGCGACGTCATTATGACGTCATAATGACGTAGTTGATGAACATCTGCGCCAAATGCACATTTTTTATGTGTATATGTGCTCTTTCAAATAGGAATTCTGATATTTTCACTTTCAAGCTAATTCACATTATAATTTTCTTTAGCTCATCCGTGAGCTTTAGTCGCCAGTCAGCGTCCGTCGTCGTCGTCCGTAAAGGGCGGCGCACAAGAGCGACTAAATCTGGGCGACTGCCGACGGCGACGTCGCTGGCGACCGTCGGATCCGAGGTCGCTGGCCGACCATTTCAGTGAACCGTCCGCAAACGCGATGCGACGTCCGGAAGCGACTGAAGACGACGACCAGTCTGGCGACACGTCGGGGCCGTTTGCGGCCAAACATGCCATCGCCTGTTTGTCGCCCGACAGGTCGCCAAGTTCGTCGGCCTTGGCGACCAAAAATTCGCCGGTTTTGATTTTTAGCCCCCCTGGTGCGTTTGGTCGCTCACGGCGCCGACCAGTAAAATCGACCAGTGCACCAAATGACCGCAAACGACGCGACTACTATTCTTCCGACCGGATTTCAGACCACGCCGATCGATCGATCGAGCGACCACTGAGGCTTGTCCCACGACTCGGTTGGTCGGATGATATACCGCAGACTAGGCGACAAAATCCACAAATTCCAGTCGTTACGGCAGTCGCCGGGGTAGTCTCCTTCAAAAAGTCGCTCGTGTGCGCCGCCCTTTAGCACGGCACGTTTCGTAACCGCTGGAGCTATTGATCTGAAACTTGGTTCATATATACCCCTAGGTCAGATGACAATTCAAGAGGCAGTGTACATTGGTGATTGCATAACACCACCGGTACTCGCTAACCTTAGGAGGAGGCCTACACTGACACTTACTGTACATTTTTTGCATGCACGCGTTGCATGTTCATGTTTGTGCAATTCACTCACCTCATCTTTCGTGACTTGACACTCCCCACAGTAATCACAATGCACATGCTCATCCAGTGTCTGAAAACATAAACCCCATCCTTTCAACAATACAAGAGAGGCAGTGTACAAATTACTGATTGCATAACACTACTAGGCCCTAGCAGCCTAGTCCTACCTAGGAGGAGGCCTACACTGACACTGACTGTACATTTTGCATGCAGCATGCATTGCATGTTGATGTTTGTGCAGTTCACTCACCTCATAGTCGTACTCATCTTCCGTGATCAATAGGCCTATTTGACACCCCCCACAGTAATCACAATGAAGGTTCTCGCATTGCCATTGGTTATCTGTGATGTCACTTCGGCCTACTACCACCAGACTTCGGCCTAGATCGTCCTGATGAGGATCAACGTTTGAAATGGCAAGAATGAGGGCTGGCTCCGTATCCGACATGTCGTCATGGTCGTCCGAGTCCATCATGATGTGCACGTCCTCCTCCTCCTGTGGATCAACGTTTGAAATGGCAAGAATGAGGGCTGGCTCCGTATCCGACATGTCGTCATGGTCGTCCGAGTCCATCATCATGTGCACGTCCTCCTCCTACTGTGTCTGAAAACATAAACATAAATTTTATTATGTCTTAGCCCGGTGGTGGAGTGGTTGGCGCGGGTTCGACTCCGGGCGAGGGCATGTACAAAAAAGTTGTGAAACATTAATGCAGGGTCCGTCGGATGGGACTAAAAGCCGTGGTCCCTTGTGCCAGGGCAAGTAAAAGACCCCACACGGGTGGACAGTAGCCTGTCGTGGACTCCATACCTCCGGCAAAAATCCAACAGGGTTACAACGCCGGTAATGATACATATATATATATATCTTATCTAGGCTAGGCCTATGCTTAAGGCTAGCTAGGCTAGGCCTACCGGTAGGCCTATTAATACTTCCACCATTTCCATGGTGTGATGAGGGAAATTAATATTGTGCAGGTAGGCCCTAGGCCTACGTCCTTACGGGCAATAGACAGATTGCCAAAGTCGGCCATGTTGCACCAAAAGGCAATAACAAACACTGAATATACAGTGAATGTACACCATTGATATAGGCTACAGCATGTTTTAAAACGTGCAATTACACAGAACTTTCATGAAAAGTTACAAAATGAACACATCCTCAGCAGTGCTACATGTGTTAGGGCCTATGAACCGTGCCCAGGCCCAAATGTTTGCAGATATTTCCCACAAAAAGTTTTAAAAGACTTTTATTATGCCATTTTTATGCCAAACCTCAGCTCCAGGTGTGTTGGTCCTATCCCACAGTGTGAAATCATGATGATTGACAAACCTGGATCAAAGGTTGTTTAGTTAAGCAACAAAAGTCTGTTTTTTTTCTTTTCTGAATTGGCCTACTACTATTTTACCAAAAGTAAGACAAGGCTCAGGGCATATTAATGTATTATTACTGATGGTTATGTTATCTGAAACATTTTCATGGCAAACTTTTATGTTTTTGCACATTTTAGAACATGCTGTAGAAGTGTATGCCTAGCCTAGGCCTACATCAATGGTATAGATTCACTGTACATTCAGTGACTGTTTGTTATTGCCTTTTGGTAGGCACTTTGATAAAATTTTCAAAGTTATCATACAGCTATTATTTCTTAATTTCCTTACAGAGCTCAGCACACAGATTCCAGAACACTTTAGTTTTTGAAAATCGGACCACTGGTTCAGATTTTAGAGCTCGTCGAAGGTTATATTTTGCACGGCAAGTCGCTAATGCATTTACCAGTAAAATACTGAATAGAAACTGTGATTTTTTAGACATTTTGTAATGATTCCTCTCTTATATTTCTCTCCTGCTTTGAAACAGGGACTCTGAATAAGCTCTAAGTATATCTTGCAACTTGTGTACCCAATACAGATTAATTTCAGATGATGACCTTGACCAAATGACCTTGACCTTTGATTTCAAGGTCAAAAGGTCGCGGAGGGGCGCACGGAGCGGTAGCACACCCCAAAGGTGAAGATCACTCAAAATATGCCAAGCAGCATATCAAATTAAAGCTTATTCCTCTGAGATTTCAATTCTAAAATGAACAAGAGGCCCATGGGCCTGGCGCTCAGCTGACAGTTGACTTGAGGTGTAGTTGTAGGTGTAATGACGCATGCTAAAGGAGAGGTTGAACTGTAAGTAACAGGGCTTTCATTAAGCCTGCGTATGGCGTCTATTACGCATGTAAACTACGGAAATGACGCAAACATAAACAACTCTGAAGTCTCAAAAACGCAGGTAAATTCGATGATACGCTGATAGAGATAGTGTGGAAGTCCCATCTGTATACTCAGTCTCCATTTACGCCAGTAAAGGACCCCGGCTGATGCAGGTATCAAGATATTGCAAGTCGCGCCAGCCAAATTTTCTTCAACCACACCCAATCCTTGCTAGCGCATCTGAAAATAGAACTGGGGATTCCCGTCGCCCATGGCAACTACACACTCTTGGTTCGCACGCGGTACCGGTAGCAGCATACAAAGGGAAGATTTCACCCCAGTAAAATATAACAAGAAGTCATGACCCCCCAAAAGAATTGCTGGCAGTCTAAAGACCCCAGCATCTTACCAAATTGACTTCCATAACAAAATTGTGGAAGTCATGACCCAGGTAGAGAAAAAGTTAATGAAAGCCCTGAAGTAGGTCACTTTAGGTCATTGGAAGTAGGTCACTTTAAACCTACACTTCATTTCCTTTAGTTTGACACCAAACATGGCTACCTTGGCTCAACTGGCCTTTAAGTAGGTCACTAGGTCATGGAAGTAGGTCAGTTCAAACCTACACTTCATTACCTTTAGTTTGATACCAAGCATGGCTACCTTGGCTCAACTGGTCTTTAAGTAGGTCACTAGGTCATGGCAGTAGGTCACNAGAATCCATCAATCAATGTATCCTGATCTGTGTCAATGTATCCTGATCTCTATCAATGTATCTGATCTCTATCAGTGTACCTTGATCTCTATCCATCTATCGGTAGAAGCACCTGTACATCGGGAACCATACGACATTTACAATATCATTTCGTTACTCTGGTGATACCTGCCTGACTGGTAATATGATGACAAAGAGTCTTGCTCACGATAAATTTAAAACAGTTGTGAACGACTGGGCCCTTCTTGAATCAGACATAAAACAGCAGAATGTTATCTCGTTACTTGCTTGTGCTGTTCTTTGTCGTCAGCTGAAATGTACAACCTTTGTTGTTATATCAGAAGAAATGGACACTGTCTGTCAGATGAGTAAAAGGAGAGGAACGTGTTTGTCAAAGAAGGAAGTATTTCCTTCCAATGGTACTCGGATGTATGAGAAGAAGGTAACGTATATCGGGTGTCCCCCAAAAAGTGGAAACTTTTTGTCTCGTAATATCTCACTTATTTTGACTGCCAAAATCTTTGGGAATGCACAGATACCACCTTCAGCATATCGTCAGCAACCCCTGCAAATACATGTATAGGCCTATGCATTTCTATAAAATTGCTATGGAGTGCCCTACATATGCTTAAAGCAAATGGCTCGCAGGGTTTCTTTTGATTCTTGAGCGGCCCTCTCATAGCGAGTGAACCTGGGCAAAGGCGTGCTTTTTTGTTTTACAATAGGGAGGTTTCGAAATCAAACGATAAACGTAAACGCTAACGACAACGTTCTTTTTGTAGTGAAAATGCAATATAAAATCTGGTTAATGTGTACTATGAAAATAACGTTGTCGTTAACGTTTACGTTTATCGTTTGATTTCGAAACCTCCCTAATAATTGCATTACAACGACAACGACAACAACAACAGCAAAGCCGTGCTCCAGTCACAAATATGCGAACGTGCACCTGGGGACAAGGTTACATTAAAAATTTGTTAAAATGGATTAATGACGTTTTCAAATTCAGTCCCATTAATCTAAAATCCACCTTTCGCCTTTTTCTCAAAATGGCGCTTGATATAAAATATTGAGGACCAACTGTCATGGCGCCATAACAAGCCCCGCGAGCCATTTACTCTAAATGTAGGCCTGCACATTTGAATTAAGGAATTAAACCCGAGGCGG
>NMRB01006625.1:0-10320 GCA_002633025.1 Notospermus geniculatus
ATGCCACTTGCTTCTTCTGATTGGCTGTAGCATCTGAACGTTTGTTTTCAATCACATCTTTCCGAATGTTTCAGCCTTAATTGGCATCCACTTATTGGCTGCAAAATTGTCAGCGCGTTTTTTCGACATGTTGGGCTGTTAAGCCTAGTTCATACTTCGAGGCAAAACCATCGGCGTCCGGCGCGCCATGCATGACCGGGACCTTTGTTCTGACATGTTACGTACTTCGTTACATCATCTTTCAGTGACTGGGGAATGCCCGCAGCAAGAAAATCGGTGATTAAAGGGCGGCGCACACGAGCGACTAAATCTGGGCGACCGCCGACGAGACTGGTGGTGCGACTAGACATCAGCCAATCAGAAGCGCCAAATCTTGTCGCTTTGGCGGTCGGAAGCCAAGTCGGCCGACAAATCGGTCAAAATTGTCGCTCGTGTGCGCCGCGCTTTAGCGGGAAGTTAGACGCGGACAGATAAACGGCCGATCATCTCTTGTTGTGAATTGCGATCATCAAGGGTGTTTATCCACACGCGTGCAAACCTGTTTTAACCAGCGTACAAAAGTTATCCGCGTGTAGGCTAATCGCGCGATGATCACCCTTTATGAATACGGCCCTGAGTGATTCATTTTCTGTGTTTATCTCCTGGTGTCATGCCAGTACCTTCAGGCTCATTTTCCGTGCGACTTTACACTGGTTTTGTAGCGGAGGGTCACATACATGTATTTACATGGCGGTACAAACAATCATAAGGATACTTCGAATAGGAAAAGGTTTTTACAAACAGTCGGTGTGTTAAAAAAGTTTCATAATGATGTTACAGAAGTTAGATAATTGTTTCAGTTTTAATACACTTTTGTAGGACATGACTTGCTTAAAGGAAATGATACTAGATGGGATGATCACAGGAAAATAGGTAGGACGATGTACGTGTACATAGTTACATTTCATTAAAGGAGCACGGTATTGCCACTTTTTCTCGACAGCCGGCGCCACTGTGCCACTCTCCAACCCAGGGACCAACGATGTATTGGCGAGTTGACCCGATTTCCTCCGTGCATTTTGTAATGCATTTTTATAGTTCGTATTACTGCCGCTAGGTGGCTCCCTCTACGTCGGCAGTCAAATAACGCATTTGAGATCCAATACCGTGCTCCTTTAAATAACGGAATTCGTCAAGGACGTCATTTTCACCACAGAAGAAACATTCTTTGGTTGTAATTTCTCTACCAAATTTTCTATCTACATGTATTTCAATAGATTTAACCACTAGCAAGAATATATAAGTACCAAGAATGTACAACTCCAAATGTGTGCCAAAAGTGAGTTTACTAATTTGCCTCTGGTGACCCTGTAACTGAAGGGATCTTAATTTGTGAAGGATTATTGTGTAGGGAAGATCATTACGAAGAAAATGACACCTCCCGCAGTTTTATGCACTCAGAAATAACAGAGCTACAGATTAGTTTTTAATGGACCATATTTTCGACAAATTGATATTGTACTTGATCTCAGGGTCGGGCACTCTGACCTATACAACAAATCCATGGTTTCACCAAAATAAAAAAAAATTGTATGCCAGTAATATGTCTGTAACTTTACATAAGAATATTGACGATAATCGAAATAATACAATTCAGTCAACAACCGTTAAATCTAAACATTGGTTATTTAATTAGAAGGCCTATAATTACCGTACGCCCTCTATTATCAGAAAAAGTAACTTAATGCCCAACCTTTTGATTGATTACTAAGTTGTATATTCTTGGTAGTTATATATTCTTGCCACTAGTGACACCTATTGAGGAAGTCGGCTAGGGTCCCCATTTTCTGATAGGATGAGTTTGGTAGTGTTATATCTAGTTTGGTTCCCGAACCCACCGCCAGGGCTAAGAGGGTTCGGTACTGGGTTTCGGTTGGCACCAAGATTTCTGGTGTCTGACGTCACGAGAGGAGCGCCAACCCACCCCGTTATCACGTGATCAGTAGACAAAATGGCGGACATGCGACATCAACTTGTTAGAGTTGAGCAAAGAATTTTTATGCGAATTCGAATTAATTTCTAAGTTTTCTTTACTTTCAAAGAGGGCTCTTGCCCAGATAAACTGTTCACGTGATGTGTTATCTAAAGCCTAAGCAGCTCGAATGCTTGCGAGAAGCGTTGTTATTCGATACAATGGCCATTCTCCTGACTGGATATGGGAGTCCCCAGTTCTAAAAATAGTAACGCCATAAAAGGAAATGCTCAGAAGCCAGTACCGAACCCTCTTAGTCCTGGCGGTGGGTTCGGAAACCAAACTAGTGTTATATCATGCTTGGACAATGAATGGCCACGACGTCATGTGGAGGAACTAGTAGATCATCATCTTTATTGGAAATGTTTACGGCATAGTTTAATGGGGAACCGGAGTGCCCAAAGGAGGCGCTGGGGAACAACTCAGTTTTTACTCAAAAACGCATGCGCCGCGACGTTGAAAACCTCTTTGACGTCGCACGTCCTTGCGTCGTGCGTAGGGGCCGGTTGCACAAAACTCATGTTAGCGCTAACATGGTGTTAGCGCTAACTTTTATGTTAGATGACGTCAAAATCCATTGTCATTTTACGTCATTTAACATGATGTTAGCGCTAACATCATGTTAGCGCTAACATGAGTTTTGTGCAACCCAGCCCAGTTCTTTAATTTATGTACACTATCAACATTTCAAGACACATGTCGGGATACATGTGTTCGACACACCGTGTTGCTGGAAATGTTGACAGTGTGTGCAGAGCAAAAATATTGGCAACATGTGTCCCAACACTGTGTCGCAACATGTGTCCCGACATGTGTCTAGTGTATACAGGGACAACATTTCTGTGTCCATCTGTGTCGGACACATGTGTCGCGACATGTGTCCGGAAATGTTGATAGTGTACATAGGCCTTTACGCTAAAATTAGTCAATTTTATTGATAAAATTCAACATGTTCCCGCTTGGATTTTCGCTTGAAAACATTCAGATACATTGAGTCAGTCCTAAACTTGATGTCAAACGTGTGAAATTCGAAATTCAGTGGATTACTTCGGGTATTTCAGGGCTGGAAATAGGGTCTAGTTTTCAGAATTAAATGGCAAATAACGTTAGCCTCACTTTCGACGTCATATTTTAGACTGTGAGTTGTTCATCAGCGCCACGTCATGGATTAGTTCCTCCGGTTCCTCATTGCATCTCAATTTCTTATTCAAAATTTGTTTCCATTATGTAATCAACGTTGTGATGTCCTTCTTGACAAAACGTCAATAAACAGAACCGTGTCCTCGTGTATGTATCTTCAATAGTGATGTTTCGCAATCTGACGAAACACGAAGTACGAAATACATGTACATGTACGAAATTCAACTTCATTTCCATGACGTAATTCAGGAGATGGTTGGTACCACAAATATCGCCTGCTGCAAGAGCGTCTTTTAGCATATGGCGTTAGACCGATAGAGTTACGGTGTATATTAAACTTTGAAATTTATCTTTCATTTCCACTTTGTAGATACGAAGTGGAAATTTAAAAATTCAAGATGCACCATAACTCTCTCGGTCTTACATGATATGCTAAAAGACGCACTGCGGCAGGGACATTTGTGGTACCAACCATCTCCTGAAATACATTACATCATGGAAATGATGTCCAATGAGGTGGTCGCAGAACTAACGCCACGACGTGGCGCTGTCAGTGTAAGACCCGGAAGTCCTATTTTCTAACAGCATTTCCATTTACTTCTTGCGCCAAAATAAATCACTCTGCTTGGTTCAATTTTGATTAAATTACACGGCCCTGTTTCATGTTCAAAGTTCTCCATATATCACTGCTTTGTTTCGTCAGAAATGCCACAGGATGCCAATATGGAAATTCCCACGGAAAATTGTGTAGAAAAATGCACACATGCTTTGACGGCGCGACGTCAACAGCGAAAAAAGTGACGTCAGTACTTGCGCCATTTGCAGTCATGCGGGTTCCCCATTTCGCATTTCGTACTTCGTGTTTTGTCAGATTTGCGAAACCTCACTATCAAACCAGGCGATTATCACTTGCAGTTGTCCTGTATGTTCAGCCTCTTGCTTCGCAATCAACCATGATGTTGCAGAATTGCGGAAACTTAAGCGGATCATGTTTCTCAGGTAAGCACATACGGCTTGACGGCAGGCAGCAGCCGCTATAGCACTGCCGGTTACAATCACACTCTATGTAATTATCGTTAATGCTCTTTCTGAAAAAAAAGAAAAATAATTTGATGTCCACAGTCGTATTCAGTGAATTGTGGGTATCAAACCCTGGATACTGGATACTGGAAACTGGAGAGTGGACAGTGGAGAGCGTCATTGCTCTCCGTCACCTGGATCAACATCAAGAATATTTCAGTGACAGGTATAACCCCAGAAGTGGACTACAGAAGGCAGTGTTGTGATGATCATACGGGAGAATCCAACTTACCTCGACGCGAGTCCAGGCCATAAAAATTTTGTAAGTTCTAAAAATATCGTAATATAGTAGGGATAGCATAATGGTACATGTAGATGGAACAGCTGAAGTATAATACAAGCTGTTCCATTTACCATTATGCTACCCCTCTATATAACGGTATTATTAGAACTTAGAAAATTTTTATGACATGGACTCGCGTCGAGGTAATTTCAATGGGCCGAACTCACGCACATGTCTTGCGTCCAATGGAAATACCTTGTATGTCACATTTTGTTGTTTTCGAGAAAAATGGGTTTATGTGGAATGACAACGTGGAAGAGTTTTGTTGTGGAAAACACTCCTAATTAAAAATATTTCATACAACAGGATTAAATGCAATTTGCGATGTTTTTCCTCTGATTTCATGCTGAATTTGCAAAGGTAAAAACGTAGTAAGCCACAATTAGGAACTTTGGAGCCGTCAGAGGCCGCTACGAGTTACCGGTCCCAGAACGTCATGAAATTTGACGTCACAGGGCAGAAATGCATGCCACAACGTCGTCCATAATGACGTGGGCGCCGTGGCTCACGCACTTGACGCCAAATTTTTCGACGTTCTAGGACCGGTAACAGGCGGCCTCTTTCGGCCACCGACGGCAGAAAAGTTCCCCATTCTGATGACTTAGACGTAAAAACCGAGTAAGTGCACCATTTGTCTTTCAAACAAAAACTGTTTCATTATGATGAAACAATACCTATTAAGTACGAATTTGGCCTTAACTCATTTTTTTCCAAAAATGTGACTTACTAGGTATTTCCATTGGACGCTAGATGTGACGGCAAGCCATTTGGCCGGTATGACGATTTTTTCTCTCACCTTTTTACCCTTACACTCCCATCAACCTTGTCGAGGAAGACATCCTTACTTGTTGGATATGACTCCACGATAACCACCATTAGGATGGCGACGAGGAAGAGCTGAGACATTTTCATGGCTGTATCTGAAAAAGAAGTTTGAAGAACCATGTGATTTATAGTCTCTTATGTACAGTCATTGACAGAAGTTTTTTCCACCGAAAAGCAGTGATTAGTTTAGAGTTGTTGTCTATTCGCAACTGTCGCAGTGCTTGGAAAGTCCCAGGAAATGTGGCAGCCAGCAATAGGCCATGCCATGCGTGGTCAAGCCGGTGACAGACTGACGCGTACGCGGCGCGTCCTGCAGGCGTTCCGCCAATCAGATTCTTCGGTAGGTGTTTCGGTCCGTGTTACCGCCTGCCTGATTGGTTGAACGCTTTCCGACGCGTTGCTTACGCGCCAGTCCGTCACCGCTTTAAAGCCTAGCGCACATGTCCGACAAAACCCAATCCGTTAGGGGTGTTTTTAAAGTCGACTGGCCCAACGCTGTCGACTCGTCATTCAGCCAGGTCAGTCGACTTTAAAACCACCCTAGCGGATTGGGTTTTATCGGTCATGTGCGCTAGGCTTAAAGGTCTCGGGCCACTTGTGCGTTTTGCGCTGCGTCATGCGTCAAATCTTTTGTTATTTTCCGCCGTTCTGCTTCCTAACAAAGGATTTGACGCATCACGCAGCGCAAAACGCACAAGTGGCCCGAGACCTTAATAGACCGGTCCGCGCTGCCGACATGAGCGTGCTGTTCGAGGAACTGCCAGTTGCTCCGAGTTCCTCTCAATCGCTGAAATGTCGACCTGCGCGTGGTGGTTTTTTCCTCTGCGACGGATCCGTCGAGTTGCTTCAAGACGCAATGTCGACCTGCTGAGCCAGGCGCAAAACTTTGGGAATAGAAGGCCGTGAAGCATTTACTTACCGGTCGTGTGTATGTGTATTATGAACTCGAGTAGATGTAGTTGGAATCTTAGCTGAAGGAAACCACTTCTCAAATCTACCGTGTTCTCCTGATCCGTGCACACAGGGCAGTTTGAGGGGTACAACTGATATGCAACAACGACGGTATCCAATTATTGTCGAACATCTCATTAATTTGTGAAACGTCACTGTTGAGGGCCTAATTGATAGCAATTCACTTATCGATGACACGTTCTTTAGGAGCTGGAGATAACTCTTCAGTGATCGGTATTGAAAATTGATACTTGCATACCGAATGTGTTGGCCTGCCAATATAAGCTTACAATGAAAGCCTATGGAAGTCAGAACAGAATCCGTTCAATAGATCGATAAGATAAATAAAGTCGCAAATTTTCCACCCCAACGGGGGGTCTTCCACAGACACTTCCTAGTAGCTAAGCTACAGCACAGGCCCCTGGAGAGCTATCAGTGAGTTTAGAACACGTATCTAACCAAAAAACACTAGCTTGTAAAAAACACACCCCGAGCTCACGAATTTGTGAGCTCGTGGTGTGTTTTTAGACACGTGTTGTGTTTTTCAGATACGTTTGGTTAGATACACGTGTTCTAAACTCACTGATAGCTCTCCAGGGGCCTGTGCAGTAGCGTAGTGCCACCGCCTATTAACAGACGGCGCTGTGCGCTAATCAAAACAAAGACAACTTGTGCCTGCCGGGCAATATTTTTCGCATGTCTCCCTTTAAAGCGGATTGTTCGCGTCTGTCCAAAGTGAACCAAAAATACTCTAAATTCCCACTTACCTGTCCCATTCCTGAACTTGGAAAAAATGACCAAAATGCTGAGTTGAAGATCACGGGGTGGGGGTATGGTCATAATCACTAATGTCCTGTCCACTTGTCCCACTCCCGAGCCTGGCAAAGAATGACAGAAGTGCGATATCTTCCAACTTAGACCCAGGGGCAAACGTTAAAACGCAATTTTAGCCAGGTTTCTTCGAACAGAGCAAAATCGCGTAAGGGGTGGGGGGTAGTCTCGCATTAAAAAATTTGCAAAGCAAATATCAATCGGTCTACTGGTTACGATTCTCGGTCAATTTCAATGTGCGAGGGTGTGTGGTAGGCCTACAGGCCACTCTCGCAAAATGGCGAGATTAGTCCATAAAGGGTTAAAACAATGGCTGATATTCATAAAAGCTACATGTAGCAAATGCGTTTACTTCAAATTTTGTAGTGCATTTACATCTGGTCTCTCTGTGCAAAGCTTACGGCCAGTGAAGTCGTGATACATTAGTGAGTTTAAGAAACCATACGTTAACGCTAACGCTAATTACGTCAAAATGACGTCACTCCCCGAAGAAATACAACAGATTCATTCGAAGTTAGCGTTAGCGTTAACGTATGGTTTCTTAAACTCACTATTATCTGTAACGGAACTCGTAACTCATTAATCGAGACATACACGTATATACGTAGCACTGATCATCAACTTTTATTGATTCAAAACACAGATCCCACAGGGGCTAGTTACATTCTCGCCGACCTACTTCTAACATGATAATAAACAAGTCATTGCGCCAGAATCTTGCAAGTTTTACTTCTAAAGCCACTCTCACACGTGCGACAGTTGGCCTGCGTTTAATTGAGATAGACAATCGCAGGTGTACTGTCGCAAATTAACACAAACTATCGCAGACCTTGCGATAATATTGCAGGCAATCGCGAATAATCGTGAAATTTTGGAAATGTTCAAAAACCTTGTCGCAACTTATCGCAAAGCAACCGCGGATTGCCGCAAAATATCGCACAGTGTCGCAAGAAATCGCTTATAACCCCAAATTATCAGTGTCGATTGAAGAGGCTGCAGACAGAAAACCCCTATTGTCGCAGCTATATATAATCGCAGATTGTCGCAAACAACCGCAAGTGAACGCCAAAAAACGCTGATTATCGTTAAGTTTACGACAATAATGCGATACCGGTACGTCTGCGACACGTCTGCGACAAATCTGCGATAATTTCTGCGATTGTTTACGTAACGTAGAAAAATACAATCGCACGCAAATTGTCGCGCGTGTGAGAGCGGCTTAACATAATGTATGTAATTTTTAAAGAAGTGCATTTATTTTTTCAATCTTAGATTACATTTCACGTTATTTCATCTGATCCAACAACGTTTCAAAAATGTTGATGCTTTTTGTAATCATTCTTAATTTATTCTGGAAAAAGTCGAAAAGAAAAAATGAACCGCGTATTCTTATACATGTAATCGTTTGAAGGATCCATACACGCAGCCTTCTCATAGCAATTTTGATGTGGTCGTTACACCAACTGGTTGGCATGAAAATCTAACTGACATACATGTATTGCAAGTGAAATACATGTACATGTACATGTGCAATGAACAACTTGGGCTTGATCTAGGAATTTTAATGATTAGCAACTTTGCGAATCAAAATTTGTTAATGATTTGATTAGCAANTGATTTGATTAGCAATCCTATAATTTGATTAGCAGTGTCTTCGAATCGAGTATCAACCATCAAGGGTTAATAGGCCTATTTAGGCCTCCCTATAAGAGGAAAGTGACTCTAGGCCTTTGATAATATTCAAAGATGAGTTTGCACCAACTCTACTTATTATACATCCTCCCACAGCAGGGTTTTTTACCTCGCTCCTCTTCATTCACTCACACAAACCCCTGCTGAAATACAACATTCCAATGAATTTGGTGCTGCTGTTCCATATTCCAGTTGCACTCCCTGTATTGGCAGGATAACTTGGAGAATTACGAATTTCGTGGTTTTTCTCCGTTTGACCTTAAAGGTTTGTGCTTTACAAATCACTTACATCTTTCCAAAATTAACTGAATTTTATCACAGACGTTCTTCCTATGTATAGGAAAGATTCTTATTATTTTTGATTGTTATTATGAGTCATAATTATTTAGTATTCACACCCTATTATGCTGCATTCTGATTGGGCAATGGATTTCTGAACACCTCATGCTTGCCTGGGAGGCCCAATTTCAGCAGGGCTTTGTGTGGAGTGGATGAAGAGAAGCGAGACCAAAGCCCTGCCGTGGGAGGATGCTTATTATACTACGTCCAGCTTCCATACGAGTAGTGGACATTCACATCAAAAGCTTTGTCAGAGACCAAAATCAAGCCCCATGCCACTTCAGTAAATGACCCGTCAATCATTCAGTTCATGAATGGGGTACCGGCAAACAAAAGGAGGCGCAGGTCATCAACTCGGTTAAAACGCAGGTGCGCATGCCTTTGCGATTGTTGAACGTCATCAGCCGTCGTGCGTCATTCTGACGTTACAAAAACTGCGTCATTCACAACCCATGACGTCGACCATTCGCCTGTCGTTTACGCTAAAATGGTCAACTTTATCGATTAAATACATCATGTTCCCGCAGAGATTTTTGCTCAAAAGCCATCAGATATATTTTAGCACTTCTGTACTTAATGGTAGAAAATTAAAATCAGAAATTGAGTGCAACGTTTTAGTTATATTTGGCCCAGAAACAGGGTATGCTATTCAGAATTAATTGGAAAATAACGTTAGCCTCACTTTCAATGACGCAGCTATGACCGAGTTGATAGTCAGCGCCGCGTCGCGGATTAGGTCTGCCGGTACCTCGCCGAGTGACGATCGTCTGACTCATGGAAATTGCTGCAACTTTTAATCAGGAACCTACAATATGATGAATCACTAGCAACTTAAAGGCGCTCTAGTTCGAATTGTAAACATTACGGTTTGTTTATTTACATGGTTGATTATAATAGTTATTTTTCCTCGGACAGGTGGCAGCACCGTGTATACCAAAACATTAATGTTATCTATTTTTACATCTGTCTTGATAAATGTTCTTGTAACTTAAATATATTTATGATTTTACGCTCAAGAACAAACAAAAAGTTGTGAAAGGCGAGATTTAATTCGATTTTATCTGATTTGTTAGTACCAGAAGTTGACAATAGGTGGCACACCGTAATGTTTACAATAGACTCCATCACTCCAATAGAGCGCAGCACCTGACGGTAACTTGCTAGGCCT
>NMRB01006627.1:0-10317 GCA_002633025.1 Notospermus geniculatus
GATCATGGTGATATCGATATATCAAGTTTGATATATTCAAACATCATATTCCGTGATGAGTTAGAGATGTGGGATCAAGTCCTACTCCCATGTTTCTTGACCCTGAGAATCAAACGGGCTGATGAATTTTGATATTTGGTTCATGGTGATATCGATATGTCAAATGGGATTCATTGTGGAAATACGATATCCTAATCTTTCCTTTATGGTACATACATGTACGTACATGTACATGGTAAATGAACCTGTACATGTACATATACATGTACCATAATCAGATCAGGAACCATATGACATTGACAGTGCCCTCTTGTTAAATAAATTACATCAATACTCACTTTAATCGGCCTATGGCTGCTGAACTGAAAAGTATGCTCAGCATTTCTTTTCGGAGGTGCTTAGGCCTACACGCTAACAAATGTAAGTAAGAATTGAGACAATAATTCAGATTTTCATAGACACATTCAGATAAAGACGCATTATTTGGTGAGTATCATCGGTGACGTTTCCTTCAAAAACAGCAATAATAAGAGACTCTCGACTTGGCCGAGAATCTGCAATACGATGAAAGCAGTCGTGATTAAAATTGCTGCTGACGTAATCGAGGAGTCGTCCAATGAGGTCGTTCTCTTCAGTGATTTGTTTCTTTGACTTCGTTTCACCGCTACGATGATACCCGTGTTGAAGATTAAAAGTAAGACGATCGGGATATACATGTAGACGGCCAGCGAATTCAGGAAAATCTGCGAAATATCATCCCACGGCTCATTAAAGTGGTAAGGGCAAAACCAGTGTTTAAGCTTCTCTTGATAAGTATGGCGAGCCGAATGTCCATTCCGGCCTAAACCATGGTTTACGATTCCTAAACCATGGTTTAGGATCCTAAACTATGGTTTAGGGTCCTAAACCATGGTTTAGACACCGTCAACTTTGGTTTAGAGAAAAACGTCCATTTCGGCGCGTAAACTATAGTTTATAGCCCTAAACCATGTTTTAGGGACCCTAAACCATAGTTTAGAGAAAATATTGTCCATTAAAAGACAGAATGCTGCAAATGGCGATTCCGAAGTCTAAAACTGAAGATAAAGGGACTAGTAGCGGCGAGCGGCGAGCGGCATAGGCGCACGGACGGCCGGTATTTTCAAGTCCCCCTCCGAGGGCTCCGGGGGACAAAAAGGCAGAAGTTTACTCACGAACAGACTGCAATTGTTCGACCAATGGTTTCAAATGAAGCCATGACGATTGATGTAAACATTTGAATGCCACTTTGGATTTATATACTTTTTATTGAAGTCTGGAACATCTACATGTAAATCGTTCTATTTCTACTAGCAAAAGACAAAGAACTTCAAAGAATTTTTAAATCCTAAAGTTAATCCTACTTAAGATGTTTCTTTCCTTAGATGATGACTCTCCAAATGTTAGGAAAGAACAATATGGTTTCAGCTGATTGTCCTCCCACAGACGGCTCAATGTTGCTTCAGGCCAATTGTCTATTCCATGAGAATAAAGTATGAAGAGTAAATATTCCACTAAAGCGTCAAATCAATGAGATACAGTACGCTGAAAATTGACCTACCTTCCGCGCCGCATACTATCCACAGCAGCGTCATACGCATACCATCCTCATATCTTCCGCGGATGTCGCGCGGCGCCGTGGAAGGCATGCAATGAAGACATCATGTCATTCATGCGTGGTGTATGGAGATGATGCGGAAAAGACGCATGACGTGACGCACCCGCCCGTGCCATACGCAATGAAATGGAGCGTTACCTCCCGTGTGACGTACGAAGAAGGTACATGTACATGGATAAAGGTAGGTGAGTGGGGACCCTAGCCCACTGCCTCAAAAGCTGTCAGTAGTGGTTAAAACTATTAAAATGAAACTGACATCCCAGTCCTGATCAATTTCCCACACAAAAGGCATCCATTGTATAGGACCTGGTTTCGTTGTGCTGCCCTCTATCGTAACTAGGATCTCCACAGTGTGCTCTGTAGTATATGAGTTGTTTGCGAGGTGCATGCAAAATCGCGCCCGTCAAACGGCAAGGCCTGGTCAAATCAATGAGATATAATAGAAATGGTGAACAAATATTTCATCACAACTCAACTTTCCTCCTCTTTGAATGATAGACTGGCAGAAATTTTGTGACAATGCCGTCTCCTCATTCTGCTATTGCATTGGAACATCATGTTCATCAAATGTCAAACCTGCCAGAGTTTTTACAGTCATGTGGGGTTGGGTAGGGATTTCAGAAAGTTTGATTTCCCAACTGCGGATTCAAAACTGACGTACCATACATCATTTGATTTGCCATTTCTGTCAGATTAAATTATCCAACTTTCATCATGATATTTCCACTACCTGTTGATTAAAACTTTCACCACTTGTACACTGCATGGGAGCAATACTAAGTTTGGTTTCATCTCCTGCAGGGTTTGGGCACTTGGCCCGTATTCTAGAACGTTCCTTTGACGTCAAGGGAGACTTTAAAGGGAGACATGCGAAAAATATTGCCCGGCGGGCACAAGTTGTCTGAGTTGTAGCACCGTCTGTTAATACCCGGTGACACTACGCTATATCACAGGCCCCTGTAGAGCTATTAGTGAGCTTAGAACACGTATCTAACCAAAAAACACTAGTTTGTAAAAAACACACCCCGAGCTCACGAATTTATGAGCTCGTGGTGTGTTTTTAGATACGTGTTGTGTTTTTTAGATACGTTTGGGTAGAAAAGTGTTCGAAACTCACTGATAGCTCTACAGGCGCCTGTGATATAGCGTAGTGTCACCGTGTATTAACAGACGGCGCTACGACTCAGACAACTTGTGCCCGCCGGGCAATATTTTTCGCATGTCTCCCTTTAAGTCAACCTTTAGCCAAATTTTATTTCAAGAACCAACCTTTATCTTTTGACCAAGCGGTTGCCGAGAAACCTGCCGAAAACCCGACGCACTATTTCTGGAACAGACAGTAGATGTCTGCTACAACAATTAAATGACACAGCTCGCGCCCAGACAATGATGATAGGGAATCTTATCCGTGTGATGGAAACACTGTACTAATCTCCCATCAGAGCTGGAGGTGTTCCCAAGACAAGACGAGGGAGCCTTATCCCCTGAAATGGAATCGTACTCAGACTCATCATCTGCTGAGAGTGGCACCTTCCCATAAATTTGAAGGGAAATTTTTCCCGTAGGCAGTGTTAAAGAGGCACACTCCTTTATGAGTAATATAAAACGTCCCTCATGGAGGGTGTATAAAGATTTAACACTTTTGATCAAAGAAAGTGTTGATAATCAACATCCCATATTGCCTATTCCTTTACAATACAACCTTTAATAATCTTAACAAAGGAGGATTAAAAAGTAAAAAAAGTTTTGAAACTTTTGAAAGTGTTCTGGCCAGGCCTTTCATGGCGGTGCCACCCTGTTCAAAATTCAGAGGTCATTTTACCATCCTGTTTAAATTTCTACCACCCTGTTTGAAAATGTAACTTGCAACTTGCATTTTCTTTCACCACCCTGTTTGAATTTCACTCAGTCCCACCCTGTTTGAAAATCTAGGGCCTTAAATCATAGGAAAATGCAGTCATCCCACTCCGTTTGGAAAAATTTCTGGCGAGAACACTGTGCATCCTTATTGGACTCGGAGTTCGTAAGGCGAGACTGCCTCTTTAACACAGACTGCTCAAGTCTTGTCTTCTCTTCAGAACCAACATAACTAGACAAATTGATAGTTTTGGTGATGATTATGTGGCGATAACAAGTTTGGAAACTCTCTTCCATCTCTGTCATTCCTCCATCCCTTGACTGACATTAATGGAGAACAAACCGCTCCATTTCTCGTGGGTGCACTTGTCGGGGACCATTACTGTCCACTGCCTGGCTCCGATGAGTTCCTCTATGATTTAACTGATTATCGCTGCACTCGGAGAGAAAAAGAGGCCATTTTTCACGCTACGTCTCTTCATCCTGAGTAC
Source organism: Notospermus geniculatus (assembly GCA_002633025.1). Classification (NCBI taxonomy): domain Eukaryota; kingdom Metazoa; phylum Nemertea; class Pilidiophora; order Heteronemertea; family Lineidae; genus Notospermus; species Notospermus geniculatus. The sequence goes on from NMRB01006627.1 coordinate 3,985, forward strand.
ACAGCCAGGTAGTGTAGGATTGTTTGCTTTTACTTTTATGAACAAACAGCAAGCCCAATTCGTCAAAAAACAAAACATACCATCACCTCTGGCTATCGTGGAACACAAGCTATGGAACAAACACCCCATCATGTCAACATGCAGAGTTGCACAATTGACCTACCTTTATCCGCATACCTCCCGCACACGTCACACGTAAGGTACGCTTCAGTTCATTGCATATGGTACAGGTACATCACGTGCCTCTTCTGCATGACATCTGCGCACCACGGGCGAATGACGTTATGTCTTCATTGCGTGCCTTCCACGGCGGCGCGCGACGCCCGTGGAAGATACGAGGACAGTATGCGCATGACGTTGCATGTGGTACGTGGATGCTGCACGGCGTGGAAAGGAGGTCAATTATGCAACGTACTGTAGGTCTACCTTTTAGAGTCCTCCCAAAAGATACAGTCATCTCTTGCTATACTCTCCTTCCCCCGCCCCCACACACTTTTGCTGCAATCCTCACTTACCGCTAGCTACATGTAATGACCTGATGAACAAAAATCCCCAATGCATTATTCCATTAGCTTCCGCACCCTCCGATAAAGTGTCAGACATGTGTTGAAGTCGCATGGTGGAAGGAATGACCAAAGAACTCAATGCAAGGAAATGATGACTCAAGGGGAACTTTAATAGCAGGGAATTCATCAAAAATCTTCACTGCACACCATCATGATTCCGTTGCGAGTTTTGGAGTCACAACAGCTGCACAGGGAATTTTTTCGAATTCAGAAGATGGGGTCGTAGAAATGTACAGGGAGTCCTCGCAATCTCCCTCCTGTGCTGGCTGTACAATCTTATGAGCTCTGTGCATTTCGCAGGCAAGCAACAGGGGTTATTGTTGAACTGGTAGGCATTTAGAGCCAATCATCATACATGCAATACATGAAGGAACCTCAATAATGTGGGGCTGAAGACGGTTTTGCGAAGACTCCCACTATTTCATGATTACCCTGACTTAAGTCCAGCTAGCTATAAGTCCAGCTAGCTATAATTCCCAATACAGTACGTTGCACAATTGACCTCCCTCCTGCGCCGCGTACCATCCATGTACCACAAGCAGTGTCATGCGCGTACCATCCTCGTATCTTCCGCAGACGTCGCGCGCCATCATGGAAGGCACCTAGTGAAGACGTAACGTCATTCACCCATGGTATACGGACACCACACAGCAGAGACGCGCGATGCACCCGTACCATACGCAATGAGCTGAAGCGTACAGTACAGGTCACAATTGACATCCCTAAATTCACGTAAGTTACGCACAACTTACGCAACAACTCACGAGCTATGGTCGCGTAACTTAGGAGGTGACTTACGCAGAGAGTTACTTGAATTCGCTAGCTAAGCAGTGATTTACGAGGCGAGTTACGCAGTGAGTTGTGCGAAACCAAAGCCATGAGTTACGCGTAACTTACGAGTAACTTACGCGAAGCCATAGTGATTTACGAGGCGAGTTACGCAGTGAGTTACGCGAAACCAAAGCCATGAGTTACGCGTAACTTACGAGTAACTTACGCGAAGCCGTAGGGATGTCAATTGTGTCCTGTACTGTACCTTCCGTGTACGTCACGCGGATAAAGGTAGGTAAATTGTGCAACGTACTGTACTTTCTGAGTCACTATTTTTGACAGCGGCTGTTAGTTTGTTCTTCTCGATGCTCTACCACTGCTGATAAATCAACCGTTGTCATCCCAAGTGATTAGAGTGCAATTGAGCAAACTGAAGAGAAATGCATTACTTGATGAGATGAATGATGCATGACTGCCCATTTCCTGGGAGACAAAGTCAACTATTTACGTCAATGGATGATATCAATTTTCCAGTGATGCAGACAGAAGATAGATGCAAGCTGAACTTCGGCTACGTAAATTTGTGTTTTGTATTGCTATGACACGAAATTTTTGGCAGTCAAAGGGTATGTTTGAAAAGATGGATATCTCCAGCTTTGGTGGTCAAGGCGTTAACTCCACACCATCGGGAGGGTATCACCAACACGAATAAATGGTCAACTAACAGGTACAGTACACTGCACAATTGACCTACCTTTATCTGCATACCTTCCGCGTGACGTACGCGGAAGGTACCGTTCGTTGCGTATGGTACAGGTGCGTCACACGTCTCCTTTGCGTGACGTCTGTGCACCACGGGCGAATGACGTTACGTCTTCACTACATGCCCTGACGGCGCGCGACGTCCACGGAAGATACGAGGACGGTACACGCATGACGCTGCATGTGGCACGCGGATGGTGCACGGCATGGAAGGGAGGTCAATTGTGCAACGTACTGTAATTATCATGATTTTTTTGCAAGTCTGAACAAAAAGGCTACCTTCCCGATCAAATTTCGGTGCAGCCGCTATACCTATCACTTACATGTAGTACCGTATTGTTAGGCCACTGCAACTGATGCCAAATGTCACGCCAAAACAATTTCCTTTATTTGTTTTTTAGATTGACTTAGTTTCCTGATTGAGGAAAGGCATCCTGAAGAAATCTGATTTCCGAAAACAATGGGAGCTCGGCCCAGGTAAATGATGAAGGAAATGAACTACGGGTTTTTGAAGTCAAGGAAATCTCATTAATACCGGCATCCCGGCGTCTTGTAGCATCGACCTGTGAATGGGATCTCTTCTAAACTTCTGTAATATCAGCAATGGTAAAAAGAAAATGGCCTCGTTAAATAAAATGGATTCTGCCAGGAGAACACCTCTCAATTAAGGACACAAATTTTGTCATTTCTATTTGTTTTACCTCTGTAATCACGACACCTCTCAATTTAGGACACCAACTACCAGTCCTGAAGTTGTCCTTAAAGGAGCCCGGTATTGCCACTTTTTCGCGACAGCCAGTGCCACCACGCCACTCCAAACCAAGGGACTTCCTACACTGTCGGCGAATGACCCGATTTACTATGTGCATTTTGTGATGGATTTTTGTAGTTCATATTGCTGCCGCTAGGTGGCTCCCTCTACATCAGCATCAAGTTACCCAGAGTTCGCACCGTAGTCCTTTAATGGAGAAATTCTACTGTACACGTTGTATACCAGTTACAGTGTTTCTGCCAGAGGGTAGTAGGAAACGGAATCTGCCTATCAAAGTAGTCAAAAGAGTCGTTTTCCTTTTTTTGTGAATTTTTGAAAATACAAATCTTCCTTGCGGAAACCCTGAAATCCATGTTTGATCGTTCACCGACGTGGTTCCACCTATTGGTAGGATCATGAAGCAGCATATGGCACATGACAGTCAAGCACCTCAAGTTCCTGCACAAATTCCTGGACCACTAAAAGCAATATCATCTAAGCTTACAAGTAGATGGATGTTATTTTGTAACAAACAGCTTCTTTACCCAAGAGAAGATCATGATAACCAGTAGTCTTGAACGTTAGTTGTGGTGTTGATATTTTTGGTGACTGGGAGGGGAATGTGGATGGTAGTCGGCTGCCCTGCATTCAGAGCTAGACTTTAGTGAAAAGTCTCTCTGAATGCAGGGCAGCTGACAGGGATCTGTGGTTATAAGTATTTATTAGCAAATGCAGATTTGTAGGGAAATGGAAGGGCTGGGGAGATATTCATCCTGCGACTAAACGTTTTCAGCAAAAAAAAAATAAACAGAGAAACAGACACGTGAAAAAAAATTCCTATCGCAAGGCTCGAACCTGGCGCCACGGATTCAGAGCCGGACGCTTTACCGATGCGCCAGCCGGCCACGTCATGTCGGTGGCTGCTCAATAAATGTTTATAAACATATCCCAGCTACTCAACATATTTTTATGTTAATTAAAAATGATGTTACAAATCAGAATAATCTTCCAAAAATCGCATTTTACAACATCCACAGAGCAAGTCCCCAGCAAATCTGTCAGCATATCGCTACATAATGTACCCATCTACGTTCACAGCCACTAAAAACGTGAACCAACCATCCGGTATATTCCATCTGAACATTAGACGCATTTCATCTATGAGTCCAATTCTATTGTCTGACCCGTGAAAAGTCTTTGGCCAGCTTCGCTGTTGGCCGCTACGCGGCGCGTTGGGCCCTTGCGTCAAGGCCGGAACAATAAAATAAGTGAAAGATTGCCACAAAATCTCGTGAGAAGGCTTGGAAAGAGAAGCCATAATAAATCCACAAAACACTGCAAGGCAGAAGTTCGTTAAACTCTGATGTTCTTGTTATTGGCAATGTTGATTCTGCTTTTCCACATAGAGTGACACACCATAGGAGCAGTCAACTGTGCTTCATCGCCAAAAGATGGCAGCGAATTTCTAGCGGGCCACCATGAATGGGTCCACTGGTCATTGATTTGGACCGTAGTGACTCCTAGTCGTCAGAGTGCTGACAGCTCCCATTAACACTCATCATGATACATGTAAGCGAGTACAGTATGGTAAAAGGTGTAAATGTTGTCTGATCCTACGGAACATTGGGTACCCATGCAGTATACATGGTATAGAGTAACAGCTGCCTGTAAGTGTCAGGGGTTTCGGTTAGGATTAGGAGAAGGCTTTAGGGGTCAGGGGTAGGAGGCCAGGTATCAAGGATTGTGGTATAGGGGCCGGAGGCTAGGATTCAGAATGGACGATATTCACCCCTATGACATGTATGAGTGCAGAAGGATGGGCTTTACAAACTTCAGTGCTGATTCCTGGTATACCGGGACATTGGGACACCACGGTACCAGTATACCACTTCTTTGAGAGGTAAATGGCACATGAGGGGCAATTTCGATGTGGCCCTTAAAGAGGCACAAACCATGCAGGTACGGGAGGTACAACGTTAGCTTGCAATTGTCTGTTGCCAGCAATGAGCAATAAAGTTTCCTCGTGTGCTGCGAGCCAATTAAGGGATGCCTGTACCTCCTGCCAGTACACTACGTGTAAGTTACCGATACGAATGAATCCGTTTTTTGTACATTTCCAATAAGCGTGCACCTTCCATTATGAAGTCAGAGATATACAAATTGATTAAAAATTCGCCAATGACTTGCCTTCTAGTTAATGGGCAAAACATATCCGTAATGAAAAACACCGATGGTGACCTAGTCTTCTGACAGATTTACTTTTTATATACATGGAATACCACAAAGACCGTTTTCTAGATATCGCAGAGCTCTTTGAGTTCCCAACCGAGAAAAATCCCAGTTCATTACCTGACTTATCCCTGATTAGCAGAACGTAGCGGGAAAATGTACCAATACATGAATCGAGTGAGAAGTGTCGCCGGTTTTTTATACTCTAGTTATTACCTCAGTTGCATCTAATGCAATGCGAAGAATCAATTTTATAGCAATCGGAATTACTGCGGGGGAGGCGGGTGAATCAAATCTGTTGGGAATGTAACAGATGTTGTTTGTGTCAGCAGCAGGGGATAAGCGTGGGTTCAACAGGGAGGCAGTAGCAATAGCATGGTTGAGATTTGCAATGTCTACGTATGATGTAGGCCAAAAACATGTTTTCACATACTGTTCCCGTGTGGCAGAAACAGTTGGATAAAAAATCTGTGGGCGAAGTGCACACCAGTGGATGTGTACCTCACACATGTTAAAGTTTCAGGTTGATCCATTGAACACTTCTGGATGGACGGGCAGATAGATGGACCCTCTGACGGTGAATGGCAATGCAATATATTCCCACTTTTTTCAGAAATGGGAAGAAAACACCTTAAAGGTCCATTCACATAGATGAGAGTGCCATTTCAAACAAGTCACCCATGGGCGATGCGCTCAGCTGACAATATTGATTTTTATTTTAGGTGTAATTTAGTTGAATTGTAGGCACATGCTCTAGCCTGAAAACTGTCCCCGAACTTTAAATTCAAAGTCATGAATGTGATGACTTGAGGCGCATAAGTAAAATAGCAGTGTTTCCAATGATACTGCAGCCCTACCTGCAGTAGAAGATATGAATATCAACACTGGATGCCCCCACTGGTTAGTGAGACCACAACACTAATTCATGGTGGCAAGGCCATTATCAATCAATGCATGCAGTGCTCACAGAGACTGTTCAAATATAACCAGTCAGGACTTTTCGCCCGATCGCCAGTTGTCGGTCAATTGAACTGCGCAGCTCGAAGGAATGGCGCGCATTTCAATCTACCAACTTGCAGTTCATCCATTGGCCGACAAGCATGCAGCCCATTTGGACTGCTAGCGGTTGTGGGTCGATTGGCCCATCAAACGTTTGATTCATGGACGGAAGCAGACGACAGAAACTGTCATTTTTGTGACTTAAGCGAAGTGGACGATGAAAATCATTTTATTTCAGCTGCGAATTTCTGCAGC
>NMRB01006629.1:0-10310 GCA_002633025.1 Notospermus geniculatus
CATTTTGCAGGATCGAATTTGGGGACATTTGGGGGCGCTAATTTGGGAACCGACGTGTACCGTCGTTTCTTTAGGGGAATCTAAAGGCCTGCATGGATCATTGGAGTAACCAGCCAGAGGGCCACGCCATACTTAACGAGAATCTTTACCATCTCAATATTACAGGGCGTAACTTCATGCGGCGAGGATTTTTTTAATACATTGCACACTACTTTTTAATACATTTTAATACATTTTTAATACATTTTTAATACATTGCGCACTACTTTTCTGAAAGAGTTTCACGATAAAAATTGAAAACTGAACTTCCATTTTGCTCATTTTATTTGACTTTGCGAAATGCGTATTTAGGCTACTATATTAAATATTGGGCAAAGAAATACTTGCCTAAGGTGAAGAGAAATCAGACAGGCCTGTGAAAGCCGCTCCACGCCCACCGCAAAACGCGGAGAAGACCACAGGTGTTTGTTGTGGAAAGGTGCCAAATAGTCATTGACCCGGCGGCGGATTTTTTTTTCCTAACCGGTATACATTCTTAACCAGTATATCCATTACGAAATGAAATTAACGGAAGTGAATGGTGGGTTTCAATGGTTGGGCAGTAGCCCTGTTTACACTACATAAAAACCCGCGTCTCACCCGGGCTTTTTCTGTCTACACCTGTTAAAAGCGCGGGTCTAATAGACCCGGGGATGAAAAGTCCGGGCTTTTGGAACCCTCCGATTTCGAAGGGTTTTTGGAGAGCTTCATTTAGACCATTTAGACCCGCGTCTCCTGCGGGTTTTTCAAGTAGTGTAGACGCAATAGACCCGGGCTTTGTCTAGTTCTTGAACACCGCGACAGGCGGCGTGTCTTGTGGGCATGCGCGGTAAAAAGCCAGCACTCCAATTTAGCGCCTCCTCTTCGTGAAGAGTGCGTGCCAGTAGCGACCCTATCGCCGGGCGTAGCAATTAAGTTCAGTTAGATTTTAGTAGTGTAGACGCTCGCCGGGTCTCAGGCGGGTTTTTTTCAGGCCCGGGCTTGACACGGGCTCGAAAAGCCCGGGGATTTCTATGTAGTGTAACCACAGCTAGTGTAAGGGTTGGTTAGGGTCAGGGTTAGTGTTGGGAGTAGTATTAGGTTTAGGATTAAGATTAGGATTAGGATTAGCTTTTGCTATATACATGTACATGTAGGTTAGGAAAAAATGTTGGTCGTAATGGATATATCGGTTAGGAATAAAAAGTTCGCGACCCGGTGTAACGTTTTTCAGTGAGGCCTGTGTGCCAGTTTGTCATTTACAATAGATTGACGGAATAAGCGGCGACTAATGAGCGACACACAGAGAAACTGCGAGTCTGTTTCCCAGTGTGTTCCAAACAATGGAAGTCACACAGAAAAACGGCCACACTGAAAAACGTTAATACTGTGGCGGTCAGAAAAGGTATACGCATCACACCGCGGAAGGAACGTCGCTGTGACGTCATAACATGGCCGCTCTGGGGATTATAGTATGAATCAGCCCTCCCCTCCGTAATACGAGCATTCCTATTCTAATCAGCGAATACAGTTTCAGACGCCTCGGAGTTTTTGTTAGAATATTAATCTGGAGATAATGAAACCATTTGCCCACAAAACAGATTAGTTTGTCTCGGTATTGGATTACAGAAGTTGAAAATAAGACGTTGGGTTTATGCTTAACGGGAAGTTTCTCTGCAGAGGCGGATAGTCCAGCCTAGCGAACATCGACCTTGCGACTGGAAGCAACTACCGGCAATGGTTTCTGGCAACGGTGGGCGACTGGCTGGAAACAGCAGCAACTGATCAGGGGCCTGATTCACAAAGCGCACGTAAGTTCGCTATCTTAGCACGCTCTAAGTGAACGTTATGTTTAAGATTAGACACTGGTAAGTTATATTCACAAAACACTTTTAGATCACTCTTAACTAAAGCGTAGGCCTAAGTCTTAACTTACCCGTAAGTTAAGACTAATCCTAACGCGTAGCAACACAATCAGCGCTCGATTACGGTACACAACACATGTCTTCTTGCAAGATGAAGACACTTTGCACTAAGTAAGCACTACGTGAACCTGTTAGGGTTTTTTCACAGAGCACTGCTCTCCCAGGCGCATGCTTTCATCGGTATTCATATGATAATAAGGTGTTTTCGTAGTAGAGTTTACCACCTGTCCATTCCTGGGCCGTTGTCTGATTGGCTGCTTACGATTAGGAGGCGTGGATCTCAATGCGGTAATAGGGGTGTTTTTTAAGTCGACTGACCCAACGCTGTTGGACTCGTCTGTATGGTACCGCTCTTGCCCGGCCTGACCAGGAGCAGCTGCCGCCTGGTGTAAGCTTGTGAAGTTAAGTTGTTGTAGAAAAAAACAAAGACAACGATGCACAGGCCCTGCACATGCTATACGAAAATCAACGACCAAATAAAATCTGTTGCATCCGTAGAATCGAGTTACGAGTGGATCACTTTATTGCCCAGCAGAGGATAAAGTACAAATCCGTACATCCTCATTCAATCGGGTCAGTCGACTTTAAAAACACCCCTACCGCATTGAGATTTGCCACCAGTACGCCTAGTTTTATTCTGTCGACATAGAAAGAACAGAGTCTGTTGACATACACTAAGCAATCCAGTTCAGAGCGCACATAAAGTGCTCCGCGCTGTGCGCCAATTAACGCTCACAATAGACGCTATGCTCTAATCCCCCAATGCGCGTTAAATGACAAAAGGCTTCTGCGCCACAATTGAATTCTTATGCTCTTTGCTTGCTTTGGACTGCGCTTCTTGTGCCCCTATTATTAAGGTGACAAAAGGTTATGTGCTCACTCATTCAACTCTAGTGCGCTGTTGACCAGCGATGCCCACTGTTCGCCGGTGTAATGTGCTGGTAATTTCTTACCTGTTTCCTTGGGCGTCCGACGGTGGCGCTTCGTATCGGAGCACGAGTAGTCAGTGCCACCGTCGAGGCCCAGGGAACCAGGTTAGTAAATTTCCAGCCAATGAAACATCAGCTGCAGTACAGTCAATCATTCATTCAGTCCTCCCCTTATTTTAATATGAATTGTGTAGAAAGCATGCGCTTGGGAGAGCAGTGCTCCATGAAAAAAACCTATTCGTTCTTCGCCGCGCGCTTTATGGCCAATTCATACTTCCTACCGCCCATACACGTTCAATATTATTGCACAATATATGAGGACCAAAATGGGCAATTGCCAATCTTTCTTTCGCCCATCATGCCAGAAGCATGCCCCTATATTTTGGGCCCCATATTGTGCAATAATATTGATTTGATAATATTCCCACTGAAGATTTCCAAGAGGAATGAAAGCGCTATATGGGACATTAAAGTATATATGTGAGAATTTCGGCCTAAGTTACTATTTTTCAAATATTGATCGTGTATGGCCCGCTTAATAAATGACCACTTTCACGGCCAACGACATGTAGATCTATGTATTGTCAACATTGTTGAGCGAGACATCTCATAACAAAACAAGTTACCGGTAAAGATGAGACGATTACGACAGGCAGATGCAGGAATGGGGCAACACACTGAGCGTGACGGACGTTTCTTACCTGATTTCGAGGCTGAAGCTCCCATAAATGATCGCATTCAAAGCAATCGAGGTACAGTAAAGCACTGTTGTGAACACGTAAGCCCATATGGGGAACCGGAATGCTGGGTCGCAGGCTCTCATGATGGCGAAGGGCGCATACCCGAAGAATCCAACAGCGCAAATCAGGGCAAACATCCGGGCCATGCGGACTTCTCTCTGGCGCAGGGCTTCATTCGTTCTACTGCCAATGCCCCCGAAAGTCCTCAGCGTTTTTGACAGACGATAATTGTAAATAAAGATCCCGCTGTAGCTGAAAATCATTGTCCCGCAGGGAATTATCATGAATAAAATTAAACTGGTGATTTTTTGATAGAGTTCTGAGTCTGATATGAAGATACATTTCGTCCCTAGGCCATCCGCGTGGCTTTCGCTGAATTCTTCTACCATTGTTGGAATCAGTGACGCTGGTGGAACGACCCAGCAGACGACACTTATGCATATCCATGAGTACTTCCGGTCGACGAAGTTGATGTTGTGGCCGATCTTGAGGTACTTCTGGAGGGCAATGAACGCTTGATGGAGCATGGAACAGCCATATAAACTCAGATTGAGCACCGTAAAAACGTGGCATATCACTTCACCATATCTCCAAGTATTTTGCAAGAAGGTATCGAGAATCACGGGGCACAGTACGCCCAAAAAGAGCATATCAGGAATGCTCAGAGACACGATATGCATAACCGTCACCCTGCCTAACTTCGCTCGTCGATTTCGCTGGCTGAGGACTATAAGTGTTAATATATTCCCGATGAGGCCACCAATCACTGAAGGAAGAACACCAACAAATCCTAACGTTCGCTCTAAGAACGGAAGGCCATTGTCACCAGCTGTCAAATTTCCTGAACTCTCGGTGGATGGTAAATGCAACCGAGACCTCGAATTACGATCAAACACAGCCATTGGGGAGCGCACAAATCATCCTTCTGTCAATTCGAGGTCTATTACGCTGGGTAAACTTGTTAATCACCTGCATATGTCAACACGTTCTGATGTAATTCCATTAATTTCGCCTATCAAACGAAAAGCTAACCACAGAGTCGAATGTAACTTATGGTAACCGATAAACAGCAGGGGAATTCAGAGAGTCCTGTTACGGAGGCGTCTCACGCTGCTGACAAAACATGGGCCACTTGCAATTAAAGTAGGAACAGCTTGTATCCAAAATATTCGCCGTGCTCACATGAAACAGTTCCTGCATATAGAAAGATCCAGGCATCTCGAGACGGACGTCATTTGAATTCCTGTCAACTTAGGACTATTACAGTATTCCGGACCCTGATCTATCCCTCCCTCCGGTAACAAACGAGCATGGACCATCAAATGAGCCTTGATGCTGGCGAACGTTGATAGCCGCTCCCCTACCAAATCTCCGTCAGGTGTCGCAAGGACTTGGGGTGTCTCAATCAATAGGACCACTTTCCATGGCGCACTTCGACGAAAGGGAAATTGTGACGACGTTAATTCTTGTATGCAAACGGGAATGAAGTTAGTTCCCAATGTAAACATCGACAGAAGCCAGTTTTATTAAGTTACATCCGCAGACCGCAGGGTATTATTTACCCGATAAGTGCACATCTTCCGAATCAACACGTTCATCAGGCTTGCTATGGCTAATCCATGTAGTTTATGGCTCAGCATCGTGATGCGGTTAAGCGGTAGGTTCCTGCGGTGATTGACGTCTAGAAGCGATTCACTTAGTGATGGTAATTGTGAATGTCAACTTTGTCTCGGTTCTTCTGGCACTTCAAATTTAAAACTCGGCCAATAAGACGCGAGGTGATGGACATGGTGATGCTGTGACGGGGACGAGGAATTTAGTCAGCACCGAAACGTTCAGAAATCAATTTATTTACAACTTAACTGTTACAACGGCAATTTGTAACGTCGTGATGTGAAGGTCGGGTGTACGTACTGCTTCATTTGATTCGAATAAGTCGGCATTCCTTGGCATCGTACGCTTGGGGGGAGAATTTCCCCAAAGATATCTGTTCAAAACATGATAACATTCGCCGGAAGTGCGTCATTACTTTGCATGCGCAACCATCCATAACTGATTGCGTTCCGCCTCCTGGTGTGCTTCGTCTGCCTGGTGTTCATAACTCCAGAACAGAACATGAAATAGCTATTAAAATTGTGTGAAAGCATAATAACCTTTCAATTAAATATCTACGAATAATACCTGTTTGTTCGACCTGGTGACTTACACTGTCGTTATTGTCATTTTCAACCTGAAATCTCTGATCATCTCGTCAAAGCAGTACGCACGGCTAGTCATCTATTCAATTTTGATGAGGCAAGAAAAATAGTGACTCTTTTTCAAAAAGTGATGACAGGACTTTTCGTCAGAATGACTTGCACGATTATGGCAAATAAAACTAGGCCTATACCAAACCAACTGCGATTATGAATCCGAACCTAAACTAGCGCCACCTTCTGGTGACTCTTGGCAGCCATTTTTACTAATGGCGGGCAGTTCTATCGTCTGCTGTTTTTCAGTTTCTGTTTCCTTTCCTAATGCATCATCGACGTCAGTCATCCATTTTGTAATTCTTTGGAACGTCTCAATGTCGATGAATTTGCTCGGTTTTAATAGCCGATGGCGACGGGGCGTTGTCGTGGGCAACGCTGGCATGACTCCATCGGACCCCCTCCTCGAGGAGGGGATGGATTCAAATTCCTCCCCACAGTTCTCCTTCTCGTCGTCTGGCGGCGTTGCCTCGTTAATCTGCGGTAGGTGTCGCTTCGGAAGTTTATCGTCTGCAGCACCTGTGCCGTTGTTTCTCGTGCCTGTTGAAGATGGGGATAAGGTTGTTGACACCGCTTTGAATAACATCTTATTGCCTATTGACGCATACTCCTCAAGAATCACTGGGCTGCTATGGCGTCGTGATGACAACCGGTTTGTCGCAGTCCGCGAAATCGTCATTTTGTCATCAAGGGAGCCCCTTCGTATCAAAAGTTTTGGGTTACTCGTATTTGAATACAAGCTACCGCGACGTGAATCTGACGTCATAGTCATTTCTTTGTGATCTTCTGAAGTGTCCAGGGAGCCTTGTAAAGTCGGCACCCCTGGATACAGCATAGTTTCCTGGCAGACTCCGCCCCTCCTTCAAATGTTGCAGAGGAAAAGGAAATCCTGGAAAAAATAAGACAGAGGTGTAGCTGATTGCATTATGGCTCGGGGGCACTTGCCAGCACGTGACGTCATCATGACGTAGACAAATCCTTTCTCTCGTTCTCCAGCGCCAGTGTCCTTTAATACGGCGAGTGCTGCTCCGAATAAAATGGAGACGTTGCATAAGCTTCTTAAAGAAACGCAGGCTGGTGATGGCCATACAAAACATTTCTATAATCTTCTTACTAGCGTCTCAAGCCTCGGGCGGAACATTGAAGCATGTCTGGGTCGATATTAATTGACTAGAGATCTAGGCCTCTTGTAAAGTTATGTTTTTCCCATCGCTATACAGTGATATTCCACCCAGACTACTCCTTGCATCAAAATCACACTTAAGGGAGTAAGAAATAAAAGCGGAAAATAAGAAGTGGGGATTTTGGCACTTTTGTGCGAATTTTTCAATCATTGGGATAGAATTCTTTCCCATTTTGAGAAATTTTCTTAAAATGATATGACATTTGTCTGATTTTTCGGGCGATATTTCTCAAAATGGGAAAAAATTTCACCCAAATTTGGGAAATGGAAAAATTTGCACACCAGTGCAAAATTTCCCACTTCATATTTTCCACTTTTATTTCTTCCTCCCTTACTGGCCAATAAAGTAACATTTTCACGGTCGACTATAGTCTAGACTTTGGAATTACCTCATTGGAAACTGGAATCCGTCCTCGTGTCTCGCTTTGAGTCCACGTAAATCACTGCAACTCCAGAAAGCGTATTTTCGAAAGAAGAAAGCGGTGGCTTTGATCACGCTGACCTGACTTGAGTCTTCCAAAAGAAAGTGGCAGTAGGACTACTAACAGCGTTGACATCGGTCTTTCAGTATCTAAAATCCTACAGGAGTACACCAATGATGTCCACCGGAATGCGTCACATGTCTTGGTTGAGGTGTGATACACCGACACCTGATCTGAAGTGTCCACACTCTTCTGACACCAGACGACAAGTCTGTGCGGAGTGATATGGTCGTAGTGAGGTGATTCGACCTTGTCCGTTTGTTTTGACAAGTTTCGACGTACACGCGTCAGTAACTCTGAATTTCTTGATACATAAAATAGATCTCGAGAGACGTCAACATCGTCCGGAAGTAGTTCCAAACAAAAGAGCACTCAATGTAAACATTCGGTAGCCTCGGTCTGATTGCCGTCTCGAAAGCATGAAAGAAGTCACAACGACATCGTGTTATGATATCATTTACATGGTGTATTATGCCGTCCCGTCATGCTTGACTGATCAGGCGAAACCGGGAAACCAAATATCAATCATTGGTGAAACCTGTCCGAGCGTGACGTCACGAATGCAACTGGAATTTGGATTATTAAATAGCTTTCAGCGTTAATTTTGAGTTCTTTCGGTCAGTGGGTAGGTATAAACGACACTGTCACAGTCAAAGACAGATTTCACGGCGACCTGAGATTGGACCACATTTCAGGTCAAAAGTTTAATCGGCTAATGAAAATCGTAAGTTCGAATACATGTCCGCCTCCGGGTCAAAGTTATTTTTCCACCAGGTGGAAATGATGCACGAACAATACTAATGCAGGTGGACAGCGAGGTAGAGGTTCGGAAAGCCCGAGTGCTACCGATTCATTAAACTTAATCAAGCAGGTTCGCGAACAGAGAAACGTACTGCAGTCGTATCTCACAGAAATTACATACTTCGCTTATTAATTCGGTGTATTTATGAAATCCACCGAATGAAGGCCAATCAACCACAAAATTAGGTTCTTTTGTTGGACCGATTGAACAGCGGCATGTACAAAGGGGTTCTGCAGTTTCTCAGTAAAGAGCATACTAATAATATAGCTGAATAAGGTTTCATTTTTCACGAAAAAAACGTAACGTTACACAAGTATGCTAAATCGCTATAAAAATAGCGCTAAACCAGGTAAATTTATCAAAAGATCGGCAGATGAGCTACTTTGCCTTTCTTAGCTTACCATCTGAAATTTAGAACATGAAAATGTTTTGATCGACAAACTTGCCTTTAAGAGACCTTCATGAAACAAGGAATCTTTAGTGTTCACTTGCTTCTCGACGCACATGACTTTATTCTGTCCCAGAAATGTCAAAGTAGCCCATCCGATTACTTTTAAACATTTCATTTCGTAAACCACGCACGTATACAAATACATAAATCTGGTATAAAAAGTGTAAGCAAAATATTGCCAATATAAAATCGCAACAAGCCTATAGGGCATATAGATTCAGATACACATTTTTTATGAAAACAATGAATAAATTCTCTTCTTGTGGAACTTGACCCCTGTCTGGTAATTGGTACAACTGTCAGAGCAAAGCGCGCCCCCTACCTCCTGATATGCTGGTTCGACTGTTCTCTTGATCCGAGTCGCTTTTTGAAGTCGATCATCCAGGAAGAAGCTCATAATAAGAAAACAGCGCCACGCGCCAAATACATTGAATTTAATACTCAGAACTAATGCTTCGTTCATTTGTTTACTCTGTTCGTTTACTTCTCGGTATGCCTATCTATTCGTCCTTTGTAATTTCAATCGTTTCTCCTTTGATGTCGTCCGGAAGAGGCGCTCCAATATAAAGCGTGCCGTCCTCGCCCAAGATGGCCGCCAACGCCGCCATGTCAACATCGGAAGGAAGCTCAAGCGATCTATCCACCATCCGGGTGCTGATCCCCTGCTTTGACTGCCCTCTTACTTTGACGCGTCTGCCAACGATTCGAATCGTGATATCGCTCGGCTGGAAATTCTGCAGGAAAACTTTGGTCAGAAAATCCTTCGGTTTCGGTCCTTCATACGGGGCCTTGACGATCAATTTCCCGTCCTCGACCATCTCGGATTCCAGTTTTGAGGTGTCCGCCCCATCCGGGGCCTGGATTTGACGCCGTGCCTCTCGTCTGCATTCCCCATCCTCCTGCACGCAGTGCACTGTGATGAGATTACCGTTAGCAGACAAAGTGATTTCGTCATACTTAAAGCCGTGGACATCTACTTCCGTCCTCCATTCGTTGCCATGGATTTCAGCCTGGTTGGCCCCGCCGTATCCACGCGAAAATCCACTTGTGGTATAGCGATGGGAAAACATTGTCCGCTCTTTTTTGTATGGAATGATTGGAAATATAAAGCAAAACAAAGCAATCGTCTGGTGACGCTCTTTATACGTCAGTTGTATAAATTCGGATTGGAAATTCCTGCGTTGAGTTTAGCCGCGTCGGAAGAGTCCTGCTGGACAAGCGTTTGAAATAAGATGCACAGGTATCGGACAGTTCCTTGAATTTCTCCTATTTTCTCCTATTAAAGAACGCCACCGAAAAACGTCCAACGTCCTGAATGTCTCTCCAAAATCGATCGTTCAAAGGTATTTTCGATGCGAGTTGCTCCCCGAATCTAAACTAGCCTCCTTTTTCCTGACGAACCAACCAAGACAGGAGCGCACCTGCAGAAGTGCAATCAGAGAAGAAGCCCCGCTAGTGTAAACTCGCCTTTTTTCCTTCAAATGCTGGCATATAGTATACTATAGGGTGTTCCAAACAAATCGTGATCTGT
>NMRB01006630.1:0-10309 GCA_002633025.1 Notospermus geniculatus
GCGTAAAGGTGACTCTTGAACACAAGATCACAGCGTGTTCTGTTAAGATAAATTTCATCTTTGCGCGGCAAACCTAACCTGGTTGATAAAAAGACTTTTTTGGTTTTAAAAGGTTTGCGCACTTGATATTTAAAGGAATTACGGGACAATAAGGATCTCAGTTCAACAGGGGTGCGCTCCCAGATTGTAATGGCAGTAGGTATAAGAGATCGCCTCATGGTTCTCGACATGTTGGCAGGTAATCTGAAGTCTCTCGAGCGCCTGAGTCTGGCATCGACATTGTTATTACGATAGTGGTTGATTGAGTTTGAAAGATAATGAGGGAGCAAGTTATTCTCGTTGTCAAACATTAAAAGTAACATCTTGAAAAGGTGATCAACTGGTCCTCCATTTTCTCGGAAGACGGCGTGCAAACGTTTCTTCTATGAACTCATTGGCCCGTATGCACCAGTTCAGGCTAAGTTTTATCTTAACTCCAGCTAAGCTGATCTTAACTTAAGCTGAAATTCCGCTTATCCCAACTTGAGCCGCAGCCCATTTGAGTTATTTCTTAACTTACGATTAGTAGCTATAACTTAAGCCTTGACACGTAACAGGTTTCACTGTTAAGCTCGCAGTTCATTTGAGTTATTTCTCAACTTAAACTTAAGCCTCGACTCGTAGGCCTATTGTAGGCAACACAGGTTTCGCTATCAGGCTCACAGATGGGAGACAACGCAAATTTCTTGTCAGAATTTGCAGAGATAGGCCTATCTCGCGCTCAATCAACTGCAAGATTTGGAGAATATTTTCCTTGGCAAAACCAAACCATTTCTGAAATTCCTCGTCGGGATAGTGGGTTATTCCGGTCCCGGATTACTCCTTCTGGATACTCCCCTGTGCAATGGATCAAGAGCATCCACAACGAACTTCCATGTTGACATTGATGGCAGGAGCGGACCGAGGATTTGGGGAAAGGGGGCGCCTTCTGCTAGGACAGTGAAATTTGCGCCAAATTCCAGAATTTCACGATCGATTTTACAGATATTTTGGTTGAAAGGGGAGGCAAGCGCCCGGCGGCCCCCTTGGGATCCGCGCTTGTTGAAGGCACGCCTTAAATTCGAGGTGTACGAGTTAATCCATAACTAGCATTTTCAGACATTACACCTGATCTCCTTAAGAGTAATTTTTCCAGCAGTGCTTTTTGTTCATCATCAGTGAATTTTTCCGCGCGACCCTCATAAACCTTCTCGCTCAGAGAATTCCACACGGAGTAGTCCATGGGATTGCAGTCGGGGCTCTGCGGTGGCCACTCGTCCTTAGTTATGAATGAAGGAGTCACTTCCGACTTCCTTTCTAGAGAACCTGTCCTTTCCAACTTTCTGATCACATTGTAAATAACGGAACTTTTATTCCAGTTTTTCCCAGGAAATTCTTTCACAATTTTTGCCCCTCTCCAACACTTTTCAGTGAAACATGTTGCGATCAATTTCCTGTCCACCGCGGAGAAAACCATCTTGATTCAGCAAAACTTGTGCCTATCTGGCAGAAGAGTTTCTCTGACACTGGAGCCAGACATTTTCCCCAGACAAAACTTGATTGACGCCTGTCATACAGATGCAGCGCGCCCGCTACTCATGACACCTGACAGGTGATGCAATGTGGGTAACCGGAACGTGCGTTTTTGAGGCTATGTTTTCATTTTAACCCTATATAAAGACTATTCAAGCTATGACCTTGAGAATTGGTCAGTATATTACCAACATCATGCCATTTGAATGTCTAAAGTTTGAAACGGCTTGAAAAAAGGATAATGGAGCAATGCAGCATCAAAGTACGGCCCATTTTTTATGCCCACCCGATATAAATCAAAACGAGGATGCCGGTGTAACAGTGAAGTGTGTCCCTCTGTAAAAAGTGTCCGCTTCTGTTGTTCAATGACGGAGAAGGTGCATGGCTATAGAAACCAATCACCAGAGATTAGAATGTAACAATAGGATCTTTTGTTCCTGGGACAGTTTTTCCTGGGGACATTCTTTCCTGTAGTATTTGAATTTCAGTGCGCGGCGGGCGCCGACACGCGGCATCTCAAGTATGAATCAAGGCATATACATTCTCTACAGATCATTGGTAAAGGTTTAGGGAGTGACAATCTGTTGATTATGAGATCATCCCTTGCAGTGATAAAAGTGTCGATGAGAGATGACAGGCAAATCACAGTTCTTTCTCATTCTTCTTTAGCTGTGGTCCAATGATGGCTCATCGATGGTGTGTGAAGGTCATACTGAGGCTGTGGATCACTGTGCCTTCTTTGATCACGATACCAGATTATTGTCCTCATCTGGTGATGACTGTCTGAGGGTAGGTCTATAGGTTATAGGGTTTCAGAATGTCTAAACATTTTGAGACTCCTGTCATATATGCCGACCAGTGAGACTGATTTGAGAATGCAACACAAACTGTAGTTTGAGAAACACAACATGAAACTACATTGTATTTTTCATTGGATCTATCTGACTGAGAGGTGTCTAAATTAGGAAAACAAACGTCTTTCTTCTGTTTTCCACATCGCCTAAATTAAGCAAACGTTTAAAAGTCTCTAAACAAGCAACTTGATTTTTATTCCAGGTTTGGGATGTGAAGTCAGCCAAGTGTTTATTCACATGCAATACCGGTGATGTGATATGGTCCTGTGATGTGTCTTATGACTCGACCAAAATAGCGTCATGCTCTGGGAAGACTCTACAGGTAAGCCTGCAACAGATAATGTGTTGCGCCAACAGTAAACAGTTCTCGTCATCATCCGTGCTATTCATGACGATAGGGTGCACACGGTAAGGTACAAAGGGTGGCTCACAAGGATCTACCCGTTTTTCTTCATCCCCAAAAAAACTTCAAATGTTAATATTTCTTCACGATTTTTCTCCATGCATTGTCGAGACGTATAATTCTTGAGTTGAAATAACTATTAAATCAACAATGTTTCACCACAATTTCTTTGTTTATATTTAAATTCATGTATGTTCAATCAAGGCACTGGGTTGCTGAGTGACAGCGGCAACGCGTAGGTCACCCTGAGAATATCAGGCGTTCTTACTGCTCGCTCCCTTCGTCACCGGTTTGTGTGAGCGGATGAAAGGAGTGAGGTAAAAACCCCTGCTCTGGGAGGATGCGCGTAGGTTGACATTGTCCACAACTCCATTCAGCATTTCTCCTGGAATCCGCCTGTTTTCTGAACCTTGTATAGTACCTTGTGTAGTAGCCTTGTATAGTATCTTGTATAGTAACCTTGTATAGTACCTTGTGTAGTAACCTTGTATAGTATCTTGTATAGTAACCTTGTACAGTACCTTGTGTAGTAACCTTGTATAGTACCTTGCAGGCACTATAGGTGATGGCACGGCTTAAACCTCCGGCCATTGAGGATTTCGTTTACCCCCTAGTGCTTGACGCCATGGCCTCTTAGTTAACTATGGAAGTTAAGCAACGTACATGTAGCGCGCCATCACTGATTGGATCGATGGGTGACGGGTGTTCGTAAATATTTAGCTCTCCTGCGTGAGCTTCTACTACATCAGTTTGCCCGTCATCTGTTAAGAACTGCATTTGACTTGTAATTCACATATGTATGCACATACACCTAAGGGTCTGTCATAGACCCCCGCAAACCAATTTCGCGGTAATCTGACTGAGGCCTACATTCCACCGCCAGGTGACCAAACCGAAAATACCAGCGTAAAGGCCCGTTCACACCAAAACCCCACAAGGCATCGCGACATGAACCGCGGCGGTAGCAAAAAAGTGGGTACAGACCAATGCGGTAACCGCCGCTGCTTGCGTGCGATTTTGAACTGCAAACGACGGGAAGCCCTCCATACATGGTATCTCATACTCATAGGCCAACGAGATACACGATGGCCGAGTTAGAAGACGAATTTACCTAAACTCTTATATTCCATCCCTGTCAGAGGGAAAAAATCTCTGAAATAGGCGCAACTTGTGGGTCCACAACTTATTGAAGGATCGGAAGGTTTACGGCGAATACCATTACCTGGTTGGGGAGCTGTTTCCGTATGAAGACAAGTTATAGAGGCTGCCTACACACGTGCTGTTTCCGTATGAAGACAAGTTATAGAGGCTGCCTACACATGTGCTGTTTCCGTATGAAGACAAGTTATAGAGGCTGCCTACACACGTGCTGTTTCCGTATGAAGACAAGTTATAGAGGCTGCCTACACACGAGCTGTTCCCGTATGAAGACAAGTTATAGAGGCAGCCTACACACGTGCTTCTCATGAGATGCATGGGGAGAAGTGTAGCAAAAGTGATAAACCACACGGGAATCGCAGAAAAAATCTGCCAGGGTGCCATTCTTGCGGCGACCTCAGCGATTTCCCAGTTTTCCCCGCGGTTTTGGTCTGTACTCTTCATATGAATAACGTAAGAGCGATTTTTTCGACGCGGGAACTGCGCAGACAATAGCCGTGGTTCGCGGTTTTGGTGTGAACTGCGGCGATTGGCATCTGCACGGTTTCTGGTTCGAAAATCCTACGTTATTTATATATATAGTTCAGACCAAAACCGTGTGATAAAAACCGCCGACGGGAGATCGATGCGGTCGCCGCAAGAATGGCTCCCTGGCAAATTTTTTCTGCGCTTCCAGCGCGGTTTATCAACTGTGCTGCACTTCTCCTCATACATCTGATGAGAAGCACGTGTGTAGGCAGCCTCTACAGCCCTGGTCACTGACATCAGTGACAGACTCATTCTTGAGGTGGAGAAAAATTCGATTTTACGCACCGATAGGCCTGCTACTGGAAAATCAATTTTCTTTTAATGCCTCTAAATGCCCACTGTAGACAAAATAAAATTAGGGAGGTTAAGAGATCAAACGGTAAACGTAAACTTTACGTTTACGCGGCTACCGCATTGGTCTGTACCCACATTTTCGCGATAACCGCCGCGGTTCTCGTCGCGATGCGTCGTGCAGTTTTGGTGTGAACAGGCCTTAAACGCTCGTTCACAACAAAACCGTGCGGCAGCCGCAGCTGGAAACGCACCTTTTCACGCACATGGACGGAAAATCTCAATGCGGTAGTGATATCTCAATGCGGTAGGGATGTTTTTAAAGTCAGCTGACCGGCTGAATGACGAGTCCAGCAGTGTTGGGTCAGTCGACTTTAAAAACACCCCTGCCGCATTGAGATTTGCCGTCCATGTGCGCCCAGCTTCAGACCAGCCGGAAAACGCTGTTATTTCCCAGTGTGGGTATAGCGGCACGGCATTCTTGTTTTGAAGTGGGGAACTCCAGAATCACGTGAAAGTGATATTTCAGATGTTGCCCCTTCATGCTGACAGCTGAACCAGAGCAGTTAAAAACGCATTCACCTGAAAATTTATTTCAGTGTGGACATACATGTTAAGCGAGAAAGATTTTTTTCCTGAAGTGGTCGGAAGATGGCCTGGATGGATAGAAAGTCATCACAGTAATTTTGCGACAGGGAACTTTTTCGCTGGTTAATGTGTAACATAAAGTCAATAAATGAATCACGACTATTTGTGAGTTTCAGATTCGTTCACCAAATGGTGATATAGAGGCGAAATAGGAAAAGTGACCAATACCAATTTCCCGCCTTTTGTCTTGTATGACTTGAAGCGCTTTCAACATGAACCATTTTCAACCTGTCTAGCAAGGATACACATGTAATGTCGCATTCCCTGGTTATTGTCTTATCATTTTCACTCATGATTCTCCTAAATTCGTTTATTCATCCTTGAATTCTAGTATCGGTGTTTCCAGGTTGGTTTTCACCCCGAGGCCCATCAGGGTCTTCGGGGTATTGTCATCACGCTGGCGTCTGTCTGTCTGGCGTCGTCGGCGTCGTCTGGCGTCGTCACGCAAAAACGACGTGAACGCTCTAACTTGAGAATGCTTGGGAATTTTCCTCTCAAATTTTGCACGGTGATACCTCATGACATGACGCTTCTCGCTATTGAAAATCGGCCGGATCTGATTCCTACTTTGGCCACCAGGGGGCACATAGTGAAAACACAAAATTTGCGATTACTCCTAAACTGGTCATCGAAACTTCATGAAATTTTTATGGTGGGTGTATCCAGTCAGTGTACACAACATATCAGACGGGTTTTTGATTAGACCTACATTTCAAGGTCGCAGAGGTCAAAAGCTGAAATCTGATTGGTCAACGACGTGAACGCTCTAACTTGAGAATGCTTTGGAATTTTCGTCTCAAATTTTGTATGTTGATACCTCATGACATGACGCTTCTCGCTATTGAAAATCGGCCAGATCTGATTCATACTTTGGCCACCAGGGGGCACATAGTGAAAACACAAAATTTGCCATTACTCCTAAACTGGTCATCGAAACTTCATGAAATTTTTATGGTGGTTGTATCCAGTCAGGGTACACAACATATCAGACGGGTTTTTGATTTCACCTACATTTCAAGGTCGCAGAGGTCAAAAGCTGAAATCTGATTGGTCAACGACGTGAACGCTCCAACTTGAGAATGCTTTGGAATTTTCGTCTCACATTTTGTATGTTGATACCTCATGACATGACGCTTCTCGCTATTGAAAATCGACCGGATCTGATTCCTACTTTGGCCACCAGGGGGCACATAGTGAAATGACAAAAGTTGTGATTACTCCTAAACTAGTCATCGAAACTTCACGAAATTTTTATGGTGGGTGTATCCACTCAGGGTACACAACATATCTTCTTTCAGTAAAACACACAGGCCGAGGGGTTACGCCCGCAACAGCGGGGCTATTTTTTTCTCAATGAGATAAGACACGTCAGATCAGTTTAACGTTTTCTGCGAATCCAAATAATTGCATGATACAGTCTTTTAACTCTTATGAAAATGTCGGGGTGGCGCAATGGAAACATCGGCGCCTGCCACCACTAAAGTCACAGGTTCGATCCCCAGTCGTGCAAGTGGCTTTATGTGGTAGAGAGGGCGATCTCTCCTCGACGTCGTAGGTTTCCTCCGGGGTCTCTGGTTTCCTCCTACATATCATTAATATCGTCCAATATTGTTTGATGAGTAGCTATAATGCCCTAAGTGGGCGCTTGCACTCCTGAGATAATTTTTTTAAATGAAAATGTCGTCTGTTTTCATCAAAGGGAGGTTTCGTAAGTGTCCGGTTAGGCCATACGACGACGTTTGTCTATTGTTTGGGTATGCCCACACAATAGATAAACGTCGTCGTAGGGCCTAACCGGGTGCTTGCGAAACCTCTCTAATGATGATCAGACATTCGTCGACTGTGTCTATGTCACAGCAACTGAGTCCGCTGGTCGAGTGATTAGCGTGCTTGACTACCAAACTGTGCAATGGGTCGGCGCGAGTTCAACTCCGGGCGAATGCATATTGAAAAAATTATGAAAAAAAACTTTGCGAAATATTGAGAGTCTGTCGGAAGAGACTAAAAGCCGTGGTCCCTTGTACCTGAGTGTCTATGCCAGGGCAAGTAAAAGACCCCACGCAGGTGGACTGAGCCTGTCGTGACTTTCTCTGGCAAAAACCCAACAGGGTTACGACGTCGTGTGATGTGATATGATGTGATGTGATGTGATATGGTACGTGGCACGTGACACATGATATATGATAACTTAAGACCCCTCTACATGTACTTGTTTTTCTGTACGGTTTGTATTTCAGTTCAGGCAGTAGTATTTGCTGTTTGTCCTCTTCACTCAACACAGTCTGTGCCTCTTTCTTCAATGGTAGAGATAATCAAGTTTTCAAATGACAAATCATTTTGTTCAGTGTACCGTGATATCATAGGTGTAACGTGGATACTCCCTGGCTTTGTTACAACCACCTGATTAAGCCATGTATCTTCCTCTTGGCTTTCGAACACTTTCTTCAGGGAAAGTTCTTGGCGTTCTGAATACAAGTCACCAGATTCATTTTTATGCCCCCGACTTCCGAAAAAGTCGGGGGCATTATGTCGTGGCGCGTGCGTCGGTGTCGTCGTCGGTGTCGGTGTCGTCGTCGGTGTCGTTGTCGGTGTCGTCATCGGTGTCCGTTAACATTTGGTTTCCGTCAATTAGCTTGAGAACGCTTTGACCGATCGACCTGAATTTTTTTGTGAGGGTTGGTCTCTATGAGGGGACGGTTCCTTTCGATGACCAGCGCCGCCGCACTTCCAAGATGGCGGCTATGGTGGCAAGCGTGAAATCGGTTTCCGTCGATTAACTTGAGAACGCTTTGCGCAATCAACCTGAATTTTTTTATGAGGGTTTGTCTTGGTAAGTGGAAGGTTCCTTTCGATGACCAGCTCCGCCACCCATCCAACATGGCGGCTATGGTGGCCATCTTGAAATTGGTTTCCGTCGATTAACTTGAGAATGCTTTGCGCAATCAAGCTGAATTTTTTTGTGAGGGTTGGTCTCGATAAGGGGACGGTTCCTTTCGACGACCAGCTCCGCCGCCCATCCAAGATGGCGGCTATATGGTGGCCATCTTGAAATTGCTTCCGTTGATTAACTTGAAAACGCTTTGCGCAATCAACCTGAATTTTTTTGTGAGGGTTGGTCTCTATCAGGGGAACGTTTATTTCGAAGACCAACTCCGTTGCCCATCCAAGATGGCGGCTACGGTGGCCATCTTCAAATCGGTTTCCGTTGAATTACTTGAGAACACTTCGACCGATCAACCTGAATTTTTTTTGGAGGGTTTGCATCTATGAGGGGAGGTTCCTTTCAATGAGCACCTCTGCCGCCCATCTAAGATGGCGGCTGTGGTGGCCATCTTGAAATTGGTTTCTGTCAATTAACTTGAGATTGCTTTGTGCACAGAAAACATACCAGTCGGGGGCATATGCCACGCTCTGCGTTGCTCTTGTCATCTTATGAACAACTACTGCATGCTTCACGTGCATGTGACATTTATGATACCGTAGATGAAGTACAGAACTTCTGAGGGGCTGGTTGCGAAAGGGACGCCATACTTGTAGCTCGCATTGCAGGCTACTTTCTGTACTTTTCACAGTTGTACATTCCATGACCTAGTCAATTATGTCAATGGTAGGCCTACTATCGGTGAATGTGTTAGGGAAAGAAACTAATGGTCTGTCTCTCTTAATCATCTTGCTTTCTTTCTCAATAAATCTCCGGTAAGTTGGGTTGGAGGCGCAGACACAGATTTTATTGAAGAAATTAATTAAATCAGCTTTGTAAATTGTATTTAGTGAATTTATCTGTGTGTTATCAGGTCATTCGTTTTGTTTGTGAAGAACAAGCTGACTGCCAGAAATATTCTGTTTGACATACGACTCTTGGTCACGTCAGAGACAGTTTCACTCATGTCAATACTTTAGTGAGTTAAAGAATCGAAGTCAGACCTGCTGAATTCTGATCTCCCTTCTGATTACTGGTCACTAACATCAGTAAGCAGGTGAAATACCAAAATATTGGTGATCTCCTCTAGTGTGAGTTAAGGTTAATCCTCTATTCTTTCACGGAAATTTCTGTTGAACATCTCCAACTCTTTTGCAGTCGTAGCCATCAACACTTTAGAAACGTTCTTCAGCTTATCAATTAAATCTGATTTTGATGTCTTATAATTGTGATTCTAATCTGTTTATCTTACTTCGTAGTTGGTTGTTTTGAGTTGCTGGATCATCTGAATTTCTCCTTTGAAAGTGCATTATGTACTGCCGTGTATGGAGGAAAGAGATTTTGATTACTTTTTAAGGATGTAGCAAACTACTCTCTATCTCGCAGTCTGCAGTATAATTGTCCATTGCGTCAACAAAAAAGTTATCTTGGCCAAACGACGTTCTGGTCGAGTCATGTGTTCGTGACGGTGATGGTTCCTGACCGAAACACCGTTCACATATAGCAGTTCAATGTCATTCTGACTAAAGATTTCAATGGCACAATTGTAGGGATCTGGACCCATGTTCCCGAAGCCATCGTTAGGTTAACGATGTCGTTAAAACTGGGAAAATGCATAGCGTAACGACATCGTTAACCTAACGACGGCTTCGGGAACATGGATCCTGAACCGCAACCACGTTTTGTGATTTTCTTATGCGGATGTCAGGTCACACTGCGATTGCATGCGCTACAACGGAAGAGTCGGCATCAGGTGTCGCAAGCACGGTCAGGTCACAAAAACGAAAAATGTGTACGATCGTCGTGGAACAGGCAGCATCTGCGCGCAGGGAATCGTAACCGTGTTCAGGTCACCTGCGACTACAGCATCGCAAGGTTCTGGCAATCATGTGACTTTTTCAAGGTGGCAGCACGTGTGAAAACGCTCGTCACTGATTGGTTAACTAAAATAGACCA
>NMRB01006632.1:0-10306 GCA_002633025.1 Notospermus geniculatus
TACCAAACCTGAAAAGATGAAACATTTAGTCCAAAGAATGTGGACTAGAGATCAAATCAAAATGGTAACATTTTTTTTGAGACACCCTGTATTATGATGCCGGTAATCTCTTTCGGGATACACCGAAGGTTGGTGAGGCAGTGAAGGTACGGAAGGTGCCAGCAATCTGCTGGGAGTGAAGATAGGCCGTGGCATGACACCGGTCAGGTCCGTGGGGGTAGTAGATGTACCTCGTGAGGCACGGCTGAGGAAAACATCGATATAATAGCAAGTTTTCGCAAAGCCCCCGAAACGCCAACGGGAACGTCTATCCTTTTGTTCGGTGCTCTCTTCGTGGCATCGAACAATGGGTTTGGCGTTGGCGTTGGCGTTGGCGTTTCGGGGGCTTTGCGAAAACTCCCTATTGGTGGAAAACCCGTCCGCCAAATTTTTAGTCATAATTCTCGAGTTCCCAGTAGGGATTATAGCGGGTTATATGGTACCCGCATTCAATACAATGTAGGTTTACACTAAACAAAGGGTGTGTCCCTGTGAAAGGGTATGAAGTTATACAGATCAAGGGATTACGGATTGGTATTGGAACTACGTACAATGTAAGATACATTTTTTCTTTCAATTGGGGCTACGTGCCGTTGGTCATGCGCTACACTTGTACGAGTTGGCTGTAGAAAGGACAGAAATGACAACCCGGACAGGGCACGTAGGTGGTTTGATAATCCACTCACATGGTGTAACGTGCTCTACTTCAATGCATGTAGTAAATTTGAAGAATGAGCCTATTGTGGAATTTTCGAGGACTGAGAAAATAGCATAACAAGATATGTATGGCCTCTTTCATGGTGGTTCTTCCATGACTGCCGCTGGGTCAACTAAGCCCTGTGGTAGGAGTGGGGGGGGGGGGCGCTACCCTGGTAGAGGACCCGCCAGACTTGGCGACCTGCATGTCGCTTATAATTACGTGTGTTTCTCTTCGTGGGGCAACGGTCAGGCAACATGATTTCCAGAATCGGCACTCGAAGTCGACTTCGATCATTTTCAAACCGGCGTCCTACCAGGGTGGCGCCCGTAGCTCCTGTCTGAACCACAACATGTCTCTAAATGCAGCAGTTCCGCCCAGGAAAAAATGAACCATGAACTTTATGGTTTAACCATAAAAGTTTATAGTTTTACTATGAACTGCATCATTTTACAATGAAATTCACGGTTATTTGGCCGCAGTTCATGGTTCAACCATAAAGTTCATAGTACATTTTTTGCTGGGCGTGTTTTATATGTTTTTGAGATTGGGGAGTACTGGGCGACGTTAAGCTTCGCTTAACGTCGCTTAGGAAATAAGAATGGGGATGAGAATGGGCGATAGGAGTGGTGTTCTCAATAACATAGAAACACGGAATGCTGCAAGCGTCGTGACTGAGGGACGCGAGTGTTGGGAGAACTAGTTCCTTCTCCCCAATCTGAACACAACACAGCGTGCACCTGATGGACACCGCTTAGGATTATAATATATAAAACCTGGCCCCCCTTGGAGATTTAAAAGGTGGATGTTGCACTTATTTTGACCCACCCTGTAGCTCATCCCATGACAGCGCAGACAGTGCAAGGAAAAAAAGCAAAGATCAGCCAGAAATTATCTTATACGCCAACGCGATTTCCCGGCATCTGAGACAGAACGTATAATATACGTTCTGTCTCAGATGCCGGGAAATCGCGTTTCAGGGAGGCGACCCGAACCCCCCGCTGTGTGCGCGCACCAGCTGAGGGATTCGCCCTCACTTGGTGCCTCTCCTTTTCCCCAAAGCTGGATCCCCACCCCTGCTGTACAGAGTTAATAATAAATGAAACGAAGAATAGATTCTGAAAATAAAACATTTAATGATAATTGGCACTAAAAGTAAATTTCCTCACAGGAATAACAGACAAATGAAAGTGAAACAAAAACTAGATTATTATTCCGATATATCATCTCACAAGGTATAATCACCATGTTAATACGTATTCTGATGAGAGAGCATGTCCTGCACCACAAACGCTTGGCCTCAGCAACAGCAGAGAACTGCCAACTCACATTCTGATACTACCAACTCAGAGTCAACGCTATGCCTCTGAAAAAAATAAACTGATTAAAGGGCTTTTAGACAAGGAGTAAAATCAAGACAAGAGGATCACTGTTCCTCCGGGTCTTCACCAACTAGCATAGCTTTCTGGATATAGGTAAGCTCCCTTGCCTCTCTCAACACTTCTGCGTTATAATTTGCGTCGTCTCTCTCGATTCGCTAAGTTGGAGTCATCATCAATCGGGTGGTCCACGCTGGCGTCACCATTCGGCTGGTCCACATTGGCGTCATCATTCGGATGGTCCACGTTGGCGTCATCATTCGGTTGATCCACGTTGGCGTCATCATCATTCGAATGGCCCATGTTGGCTCTGGTTGCTGGGGCGGCTAACGCCATCTCGCCTGCGGTTCCGCGGCACACCGCATTTCTCTGCGTCTCTCATCAACGGCACTGCAGTGAGAAGACATACATGTAGAGAGAATTAAAAGTAACAACATTTGGATGCTGCAGACCTGACTGATACCAGTAAAGAAACCGTTAATACAGATGCATACATTGTTTGATTGGATTGTTTTCAAAGAATCAAAGAGTAATATTTCCTGCAGGTTCAAGAGAGTGCTGTTGAATAACATCTGTTTCATCTACCATGCGGTACCCCTGGAGCTTGTGGGAGGGGGCACAATATCATATTAGCCCTTTCTCCCCTCCGAACCCCAGGGCCATATATGCATAAGCTCTACCTCCCTTATTCCACCTTCATGCATTCGGGCCCAGGGGTGTTGAAGGTGGATGAAACTGGTCTTATTCGTGGTCGCATAGACCTTTAAAATGATACCCATATTGACACCCTTGGAGTAAGGGTTTTCAGTAAGCCAACTAGCCTCAGCGGTGAACACACTTACTCAACAATCACTCTTTGAACAAATTCCCGATCCCGGATTCGTCTTTTCAACTGCGCATTTGTCCTTGTTCTGTAGAGTTGCTGAGTCGGCGCATTCAACTGTCCGGCGTTAGCCCTCACGTGGCGAAGAATGGCACTGTAATTGACGCGGTGCCGGCGATACCCGTCTCGTAGGAGGCGGATTTCGGCAACACCAACCTCAAATCGCGCGCGGGCTCCTCGGAGTCTTCCACCAGCAATGTCTTCGTGAATATGAACATGGACAAATTCTCTTCCTCACTACATCCTGCACACCGAGATATTGCGTAATGTTAAATAATTAATGCGAGGGCGAGGAC
Source organism: Notospermus geniculatus (assembly GCA_002633025.1). NCBI lineage: Eukaryota > Metazoa > Nemertea > Pilidiophora > Heteronemertea > Lineidae > Notospermus > Notospermus geniculatus. The sequence continues at coordinate 3,295 of NMRB01006632.1, forward strand.
AGGTGTCATAGAATGTAATGCCCCCGATGTCAGATGCACGCTTCTTTTGTTCAGGGGACATCTGGTAACAGAAGTTCCTGCCTGTAAGTGTCCGGCCTATTGTAGCTGCCGCTTATTCCGTCAAATCTATTGTTGTGGGGCATCTCACATCGGGGGGAATGACATTCTACGACTCCGGTGTGATATTATCAGATGCACCCTCTGTTGAGTGCCCGGTGGGGCATCCTATAACAGAAACATCTGTTATAGGATGCCCCGGGGGGCATTTAGTTTTACTAAGACATGATTTTAAATGCACCCCCGGTCACTCGGTTACAACCTTATTTTGTGAACACTGTTATAGAATGCCCCTCTCCGCCACCACTAAATGACTGTTGGTACGAGGTTCAGCGATGTATACGAGGCTTAATAGTCTTGGAAATACAAGAAGCTTAGACGGAATTTTCAATGCCGTTCAGCTCTCAAAGGGTAGTATCGTGGTCCTTAACAAGCTAAACAGCAGTAGGTTGCACTACTTACTGCAGTTTAGCTTGGGACGCTGTCAGATAATTGGTAGAAGGCTTGTATTGGAGATACTGCACTTTTAGTACCCTAATATTTTGCTAGATGGTGGCCTGATTGACTCATTCAGTGTTTTAAATCATAGAATAGAAGCTATTTAAGGCAACAAGCATGATATCTCAATTTCGCCAAAATTGGAGTTACTGCAGTTTAGCTTGGGAGAGCAGTAGGCCTATTTTACCATGATTGTATGTTTGTCGATCAAGCGGTTGAAGGCGTCACGCTTTGCCTCGGGGGTTAGGGATACGTTGTCTTAGGGGTTAGGGTACGTTGCTTTAGGGGTTAGTGTTACGTTGTTTTAGGGGTTAGGGTTACGTTGCTTTAGGGGTTAGGGTTACGATGCTTTAGGGGTTAGGGTTACGTTGTTTTAGGGGTTATGGTTACGCTGTTTTAGGGGTTAGGGTTACGTTGTTTTAGGGGTTAGGGTTAAGTTGTTTTAAGGGTTAGGGTTACGTTTGGTGGTAGGATTGAGGTTTGGGGTTGTGGGTTGAGGCAAGGTTTGGGATTGGGGTACGGTTACTTTGGATTGAGGCGTTTATATGTTTATTGAACATATATTTTATTTCATTAGAAAAACTCAGTACAACAAATTCAACAGGGGATTCTCATTCTTAAAGCAAACATTTTATGATCTAGATGTTATCACACCGCTCCCATGGGACAAAATACGGATAAAACGGCCCAAAAACCAAATAAAAAAAACTTCAATTTTAATCAAGAATTCCAACGTGAAACTTAGTTTCGTATATACACATGTAATGCTAGAGTTCATCATTGTCATAAAGAGTCAATATCAATATTATACCTAGAATACATGGACATGAAATAGCATTTAGATAGAACGCCCGCGCAGGGTCTCGAACCCACGCCACCAAGCAACAATCTGAAAGGAAAGAAATCATCAGCTCGTTCGCCCAATGGGGCAAGCTGGCAGCCAACTGATTTTCCTATCTCTTGAGCTTACCTGTGACTTATATCACACACTGAACATGGGCTCTGAAGTGTAACGACAGGCACGACTGCCCTTGAAATGACAGGGGGCATCCTGTAATGGGGTGCATTTTGGTCTATCATGGCTGTAATATTATTAAATGCACCCCTTCCTCAAATGCCCGGGTGCATTTAATAATATTACACTGGTCATGGCGTGAATAGGTGAATGACTTTTATTGTGACATCATCATGTCTCAGCCTACTTTTCATTCACAATACACTAGCCTCACGATTGACAGCTCAGCCACCACCAATCAGCGGGAGGACCTAATGCGGATGTCAGATCGACCTTGCCACGCTGGTGATTCAAATTTTACTGTACGCATTGTCAGAATATCCGGTCCTGAGCAGATACCAGACGAGGATTCACAACCATGACCAATAGGAGATCGGAATTTACTCACATGACCTGTCACTCATAATTCATGTACACCGTCGGTAGTATTGTATTTGTATTTCATTTTTCCGTCAGGGCCGACGCAATAGCATTATTGGCCCTGGTAAAAGTACGGAGGAGGCCATCACAAGCTACTCATGTTTCTCACTTGAAGGTGATGGGGTCTTTTACTTGCCCTTGCAAAGACACAAGGTACAAGGCACCACGGCTTACTGTCCCATGCGACGGACGGAAGAGCCGGGAATTAAATCCCATGGCCCGGGCTGGATTCGAACCCGGGACCTGCCGCTTGCTAAGCGGGCGTGATAACCACTAGGCTATCAGGCTCGGTAGTTTTCCAGGACTGACCTCTTATGTGTAAAAGAGAGTATGTATGAACCCATCCTGAACACTATTGTTAATTGGAATGTATATATGGTGTTGTGAGTTGTTGGCTTCGGTCAGTTGGATCTTGCGAATACGGTAATAAAGTCTTTGGTGAGATAAAGTTGGTTTCCTCCGTTTTGTTCTTATATTGAGTTTGGGTGTGAGTTTGGGGTGGAAAACTAAATATAGAGTCAATGTTTTTTTTCTCAGGCAGACGGCCCGATCAGAAGGAACGTTGTTGGTGTGAAATAAGGCATTTTCCCCAACCTGAATTCCAACAGAACATGCACTTGGCGCACCACTTGGGAAACAGGATATTTGCTAAGTGAGGTGACGTCAGAGGCACGTGATGTTTGTGGACGATCAGTTCTGTTTGGAACACTGGCCGGGTTGCGGTGATGAAGGGATTGAAAAATGGCGAACTAGGTTTCCGGGGGGTGGGGGTCTATGGACCAGTCGCTTGTTTGATGGCTGTATAGGGAAGTACTCTAACCCCACCCTCCCGCCCCGGTTAGCGCACACGGATCGCGCGTCAAGAGCCGCGTTTACACTGCCAAACATTTCGGTCCACTTGAAGTGAACCGAACTCGGACCGGACCAGGTCCACTTCATTTGTACCGTTTAGACTGCAGCGGTAAAGCGTCGCTCTCCATTGAGTGGAGGTAAGAATCTCTCGCGGAATGCACGTCGAGTATTCACGCGAGTGAACCCGAGTGACGCAAGGACGAACTGCGCGCATGCTCAATACCGTCTCAGGGAAGTGGACTCGGTCCAGTTCGCCGTGCGTCACGTTTACACTGCACATTTGGTCGGGGTACCGTACTCGGTCCGGACCGAGACCACCACCTTCTGGGGGTCTCGGTTCGGTTCACTTCTGGTCCGGACCGGGTCCGCTTGGCAGGTTTACACTGCCACTTTTTTTGCCGAACCGAACTCGGTCCGGACCGAGTTCACTTGATTTTTGGCAGTGTAAACGGGGCTATAGAGTATGTTTTGTTGGTTGCCAATAAGGCATTTTCCCCAACCTGAATTCCAACAGAACATGCACTTGAAGGCGCATAACTTGGGAAACAGGATACAACCTGCATGCTGTGTGTGATCAGATTAGGTAATCCTAGGTTGTCTATTCATTGACTGACTCGATCTAGTACTTCACCAAGGAATAGGCCGATCCTACAGCCTAACACCAGATTAGGTAAAGTATTGTCTATTTCAAACCAACTGTCCAGGCCACCGACAGTCAGGAGTAGACAACATCTCTACTAGGGTCTTTTGTTTCTAGTATCCGGGGTCTTATGTTTCCAGCTGTATCTTATGTTTCTAGTATCCGGGGTCTTATGTTTCTTAGGTATTTGCTTTGTAGTCACCCTTGGTCACGTGACTTTGTTTGGTCACGTGATTGTTGAAACATTTTTTTCAAGAATGTTGAACTACGATAAAATTGTCAACATCCTGAGAGATTTTTCTCACAAGGTTTTAGACGTATTTCTTATTGTTAGTACGTGTTTTTCAATGTTGACACATGCTTGACACATTGTTCAGTGTTGAAACATTGTTCATGTTGACACATGTTCAGTGTTGACACATGTCTCAACACCAGATACTGAGGTCTGATAACCGCATAGCTTCCCTCTTCTACCAGCTGGAGTGGTAGGGGCGCCAAGTGTGGTATTAGGTTTTCTTCTCACTTTCTCCTTTCCACTTAGTCCTATTACCATTTCCCCTAGCCTCCCCATTTTAGGTTGACATGGGTCGCCTAGCCTTGTTTTTAGGCTTATTTCTCGTTTTGCCCAATCCCTATTCCATCCGCTCACCCCATTTTTTCCTTCTATCTTTTCATCTTTTATTGATACCATACATTGTGTACTGGAATGTGCAGATTGCAGCTCAATTGTCTCTTGTTTTCTTCATTCCATAATTTAACCCATTACAAATTTCGCAATCCAAGGAGAAGGCGAGCACAAGAATCGACACACAATATGATAAAGTACATGTATATAAAGTCAATTTCCAGAATATTTGCGAATTTTCGACCCCAACCGGGGTCTTCTTCAGGCTGGAACTTTACAATCTGAAACTCTAGAAAAGACTGAGCTGAAACCCAAATGTAGATCTGAAGTATCCAATCCAAACAGGACGTGTCTCTGCAATTAAGGAATGAAAAGAGTCCAAGCCCCAAAAATTGGTAGCTCAACCTAACAGTGAATGTAATTAGTGTAAGGCTTGACTAGGCTGAAAGGAAAGGCGTTTTATAAATTTATAGCTTGGAAGAATTATACTAAGAGTATAATTCCCCCAAGATTATAGTAAGGGTAATTTGAAAAAAATGTAATTTAGGCTGAAATTCCCATTATATGCATTTTAATGTCCCATAGCGCTTTCATTCCTCTTGGAAATCTTCAGTGGGAATGAACACATATTATTTACATGAGATATATATACACATAACCTGTCGCAAAGCAGGTTCAGGCAAAATGTTCAAATAATACCAGGATTACAATAGGCCCTGATCTACATGTAAAAAGGGCTAATTATTGAAGCGAATGAAGCGAAGCTCTAAATGGTAGGCAAGATCAAAGCAGAAATTCCTTAATCACTCTGACAAGCCTGTGCAAAATAATTATACTATTAACGGTTTAGTTCCGCTTTAAACTTGTTGATGAAGTAATTTTCCTGAATCCTTCTTCGAGTTATTGACTCACTTCTCATTTTAAAGAATGGAAAAAACTGAAATTTGTCTCCCCCACATGAATCTAAGTGACGAGAAAGGTAATTTTAAAGGGTAATTTATATTAAGCAAATGTATGAAAAGATGATAACAAAATAGACATATAACAAGCCTGGCGGCGTAAATGGTTCACGTGGAAAGAGTTTGAAATAAAGAATTTTCGCACAAACACACAAAACTCTAAACCTGACACACTAAACAGTCCAAAGAACAGAAGTTGTCATAGCCTACGCAAATGTGCATTCGATTCGAGGTCAACACACCGACTAAAAAAGTAAACAAATCAACCCTCCCTCTCCATCATGATGACACAAAACAAGCCAGTACTAGCACAAAAGGGTGAGTGATAATCCACGGCTCGTCGTAATAATAAACAAATGAACGCTGATGAACACCCCATCTTGCACTATGGCTAAAGAGAGAGACTGACCTCAAACCACTTCTAAATATAAATCCACTTCTAAATACAAATCCACGTCGTTCTCAACCTCCGCGAACACGTGCTCATCAGCCTCTGTCCGACTTTCGGACTCCGTCGGTAAATAGGGGAGCCTATGTAAGCCCCATGGATTTTAAACCAATCAGAATCATTTCTTAATTATGAAGTCAGTGAAAAACCACAAAATGCCCGAAAAAACATATTAATCGCAAAATAATCGGTCTTATTATTGGCCCGGGCACTACTAGGCATAAAAAGTAACATACCACCTGAGTGTTTTGAAAGCCGATAATGATTTAGTGCCGAAAACTGTGTCGAAAGCTCATTTTGGACCAATATAATGGTCACTTAAAGGGACTATAGGCCCACGTGAACCAAAAAAAGAAATGAAGGGCAAGGTAATAAGAAACAAAGAGACTGCCAAAGACAACAGTATAGAATGGCAAAAGATGAAAAAGAAAGAAAGCCTAGGTGAATGGCAACTGCAAACCAGTGACCAACGAAAAATCAGAATGAAATGGTCCATGGACCATGTGCTCACTCGTTTGGACATCTATACTATAATGGACGGTAGCCATGTTGGATTTTGTTATCAACCTGAGTTGACCTAATATCTGCTATACCTTGCTATGTAATAACTGTACACAGTTAGGGTGGACCGGACTCTCTGCCCTATCTCCTCCTTAGTTAGGGCTTGAAGCCTACAAAGAGCGGCCTATGTGTACAGTACAATATGAGGAGATTGTATTACGGAATTTTGGTTTTAAAAGAAGTGCTGGTTTGTATGAAAAAGAGAGAAAATCACATGTGTGGTGACCTGCGCTGCCATCTACAAGAATGGCAGTGACCTACTACCAACAGATACACGNATTAGCCTGGAGATAAGGCTGATTGTGTAATAAACCAGATGTGATGCTGCTGTTTAGAAAGTCAAAACTCCTCACTGCTCATGGATTTGACGTCTTTCCAAATAAACTCATCAATAAAGCAACAGACCCTCTACCACAGAATATTCTAGACAAACTCCCTCCCTCAAAATGTGCTCGCCACGGGTGAATATGCTAGTACAGTGTAATGACAGAGAGAGGTACATGTCAGTTATGAGCAATCTGGGTCAAGTCATTCCCAAGTTGCAGGACTTCAATGATTGTTGGGTTATGCCGCCTGGCGGCCATATTGGATGTCCGATCGGGCCAAAACTTTACATGCACATAAAGGTCATCTAGCCACATAGCACATTTGAGCGCTCTGGGTCAAGTCGTTCCTGAGTTATATCACATTTGATGATTTTCAGGTTACGCCACCTGGCGGCCATATTGGAAGTTTAATCAGGCCGAAATTTGACGTGCTTGTAAAGGTCACCTAGAGGGAGGTAAATATCAAGTTCGAGAACTCTGGGTCAAGCCGTTCCTGAGTTATGGCACTTGGTCGATTGGATTGGATGTCCGATCGGACCGAAACTCGGTAGTTTTGAAGGTACCCCTCTAATACATGTTTATGCAAGATATGAAGATGCTCGGTGAAATAA
>NMRB01006638.1:0-10276 GCA_002633025.1 Notospermus geniculatus
GAATTGATTCATTCATTTCTGGAATATCAATCAAAAACCAGGCTAGGGGCTACTATTACCCCGGGGCTACTATTACCCCACTTTGCCTTACATCTTGAAAAGCATCGCCGCCAGGGGAAGGAAAGTGATGATGGATGACGACACCTTGTACGCCATGCCACTGTTACTGTTGCTGTTGCTGTCGCTGTTACTGTTGCTGTTACTGTTACTGTTGCTGTTGCTGTTGCTGTTGCTCTTGATGTTGGTGTTGCAGAGATCGGTCGAGCAATCTTTACAATCCGTGTATGCCTTCGTACACGACCCACAAGTCATGGTTCTGAATCCTAGCAGTTTCTGCAAAACAAATTCGATCATTGTAAAGCTAGGAATCAGCTAATTTTCTGCGTTGCGACTTGCTTTGCAACCTGCTACCTGCGGTTGAACACGACCGCAAGAAACTGATACCCGACGCCGACCTGAAATTGATCACATCGTCGCCAGTGGTGGAAATCACGTCCAGCTAGTCCACTATACGACGATCAAGTGCCCAGTTGCAAAGCAAGTTGCAAAGCAAAATCAGGTTGAAAATCACAGGTCGATTCCCCGCTTAAAGCCTAGTTTACACTTCGACGCAAGACCATTGGCGTCCGACGCACGATCAAAATCTGTACGCCGACATAAGCCTACTTCATTAGGTCGGCGTCCAGATTTTGATCGCGCGTCGGACGCCGATGGTCGTGCGTCGAAGTATAAACTAGGCTTAAGGAGGGTGGCATGTTGCCAAATTTATTAGAAAAATTTGTGAATTCTGGAGATTGACTTCTTGCTTATTACCAAATTTATTGGAGTTTGGACATAATATGTGCTCCTCGCCATTATATTCCATAGAGCGCCCTCTGCCATGGAGATTAAAGACAGTTTCTCTCAATAATGCCGCCAACTTGACGGCTCTTGCCAAAAGTGTCACTCTGTTCAACACCCTATTGAAGACATCATGACAGGAACACAGAATGGAAAGCGACCTGGAAAGGCGCTGTGATATATAGATGCCATTCTATCTTATTCTTATTATGGGACCTACAGAGAGCTCTCAATGGACTCCTTGTGGGTTGAGCAGCACAAACAGATTTTCAGTGCACTCTACTGTCTGATGAATAAGATCATGATTATATCTCTAAACTCAAGTTTTCAAGACCGTGCATATGTTCTGTAGGCCCAGCCACTGGTCACGTGACGATAATAGCTCGATCAGCGCGAGCTTTCATTGTAAAACAATCGGTAGATCTTTATGAAACGTTTTTGTGTACGTATTGGGAAATTAAACGCACTCAAAATATTCTGTTTGACAGAGAAATATTAAGTAATAGTATACTTGCGTCTTTTTGGTGATTTTGATGGGCGCAACTGAACTAGGGAGAACCCTATTGTATGCCCAGCATATCGGGTGCCCCCCCCCCCCAAAAAAAGTGCCGAACTTCAAATCTCGATTTCTCAACAACTGCCCATTATAATTCAATGTACATGTACATGTATATGCACGCAGGCCATCGCATTCATTATAGACTCATGGTGTACCGATTCCAAAGAACAAAATGCACATAGGCCTACATGTGTGTATAAAGCGGGTGCATGATCCACTGTTGCGCGGATTTTGGCTTCAGACGGGGTTGCGTTCATTTCCGATTACCTTATAAGGACTTCCGATTGCCATATAAGGTAACCGCCAGGGAACGCAACCCCGTCTCAGGGTAAAATCGCAACAGTGGATCACCCGCTTTAGAAGCCTAGGGACAGTTAGTTTTGCCATACTCACATATTCCCTGCATTTGGTTTCTCCGCCGCTGCAAGTTGTTTCAGCCTTGAGAATTGCAGCGCCAGTATAACACTTCAAGGTGACATTTCCTTGAAAAATAAAAGTGAAAGTCGTGTCTGAATATCACATAAAACTGTTTTTTTAGCTCACTGGGGTGAGCTATTAGGGGTGGTTCATACTCCGTCCGGATTTTACGCCGACTATGATCAATTTCAATGCGTGTGCACATTCACGTCGTGGAAACCTGCCATCAGTTTCATGCGCTTGACGGTCCGCGAGCGAGTATGAATTTGCCCTTACAATGGTGCAGCGTCCGTCGTCCGTCGTCGTCCGTCGTCGTGTTCCGTTAGCAGGGCACGTTTCGTAACCGCTGGAGCTATTGATCTGAAACTTGGTACATATATACCCCTAGGTCAGATGACCCACGGCACCAAGTTTCGGTCCCATTCGATTCTCAGTTTGGCCACCAGGTGGCGGAAACCAAAAACACAAAAAGTGCAATAACTCCTGAACTAATGACTAGATCATCTCCAAATTTTTATCATAGGTGTAGCTAATAAGGATACATGACATACATAACGGGTTTTCGATTTGACCTACTTTTCAAGGTCACAGAGGTCAAAGTTCGACAAAAGTGACGAACCTGCCACAGTTTGTCATTATTTCACCGAGCGACTTCATATCTTGCNTCCACTGCGGTTTTGTTCAGCTCTGTCGCTGGTGCTTTGGTCACAACTGGCCGAACAGAGTTTACTCAAAGTGCGCTAATAGTGCAAATCTACATAACAAAGGAGTAACTTGCCAGCGGTATGGAAATTTTCAAATTTCCCAAACAAGTTTTCTCTTTTTTGGACACATATATTTGAAAAATTCCTTTGGGATGTTATTGCCATATGTGCATTCTAGGGCAACACGATCGCCTTTTTTTGATAGTTGGCCGGAAATATGAAATATTTCACAAACTGTAAATCGAGCCATTTTTTGGCATTAAATAGTTTATACCAATTAAATGGAAAGTACTTTCGTAAAAAAACGGATCGTTAGGCCCTGCAGGCATCAGGCCTGTATGTTACAGACTATGTGGGAAACTGATGTGTCGCATCCCAAGTCTGCAAAATTGTTTGCGAACTCAAATTTTGACAACTTGTTATAACTTAATTAACTCCATCGTAATTGATCAAAATGAACAACTCTTTCACAGACCGGGAGCATAAAGGTTGTAGCTAAAACATTTTGTTGACATCAATTAGTTACTTTTTGTCATGAATATGTTAGGACGCTTGTTTTCAAAGAGCGTCAATAAAGTCGGCATAGGTAGCCCCCCCCGCCTTGCAGATGACCTTTATGTCCATGTGAAGTTTCGGCCCGATCGGACATCCAATATGGCCGCCAGGTGGCGTAACCCGAAAATAATCAAAGTCCTACCTGGAAATGACTTGACGCAGACTGCTCATAACTGATATGTACCTCCCTCTGTCATTAGACTATTAGGCCTATGTCCAACCCAGTGAGCACATGGTCCATGGACCATTTCATGAGTACTTGTAAGTCCTTCCACGGAGAATCTGCATTCGAATAAATTATTTCATCAACCATCATCTTGTCATCATACCCGAGCTGCCGATGCAAGCTTTGCCGTGATTGGTTGCTATTTTTGGGACCAGGGAACTCCTTTAACACGGAATGTGGTTTGCTTGCGTGAAGGTCAAGGGAGGAGAAGCCGAGTCTTGACCTGAACTCAGTGAAGATGAAAAATCAAAGACTTGTCATACCCCGTGCCCCCCCCCCCCCGTGGGCAAAATGGCCATTGACCATTGTATCCCAGCTAAGGCCAGGGCACTTTTGAGGGCTTGAACCTGCTTGGGTTTAAGCCAGCTGTACTCAGTGAATCGTCGTTTGTTGACTAAAGACAAAGCAATATTTGATTAGAGAGAAAATTGTAGATAACTTGTTTCAAAACTCATAATCCAGGGCCGTATTTAAAGGGGGTGCGAGGGGGGCAGCTGCCCCCCTGAGCCAAGCAAAAAACGTGATTTTCATGCGTATTTTGGACAAAAAATACGGCCCTGTAATCTTTTGCCATGTTTGCCGTTCATGGTTGTCGCCCCTGTTTTCTGGGGGCGAAATGGCAAGTGTAACATCTGTGAGTGTTTCTGTAGCTCAGTGTTCCCCAACAATAGACGCGGCCTAGAATGGTTATTGTTGGGGTAGTTGCCGCTTAATCCGTCAGGAGGGAAAAAATAAGAAAAACACAGAAATACGGGGAAACCGGTTCAGCGTTACGCCGGCCGTTACCGGAGCTTCCATCTGACAGCACTCTCCAGCGGTAGTTTAGGGAACCAAAATGCTAGAAACAATCCATCCCAACATCACTTCTTAAGAGAATGTCCCTGTCATCCATTATAAATTAATTTTGTGCCTGCCTGCCTGAATGTAAATAACCCGGTGTACATCTGCCTGTGTTTCTGTGTGTCGGTGTGTCAATCTCATACCCAGATTCAACTCATTCGAGGATATCTCTGGCAAGGGCTACGACTTGTCCAGAATTTCTGGACAATCGCTGGCAGCGTGCCAGAATGTTCGTTTCACACAATATTTCGTTCTTCGATGACTGAAAAATATCATATACATGTATGCCTAAAAAGTCATATAATACACCCCAAAACACGAAGTTGTTTGAGTTAGAGCAATTACAAACGAATAGTTTAGTTGGGAACATCATGCCGCGGGTGCCAGCCCCGGTGTGATTCGCCTCAAAATTAGTATATCGCGCATGCGCACTATTCCGGAAGTCAGCCCTTTCCAGTGGTGTTGTAGGAACGTAAACCCACTGGGGACGAGTTTGTTAGTGTGTCCCTTTATTATAGTTGGTTCCCGAACAACTTATCGCTAGGCGCAGAAGTGTTCGGTATCGGCCTTGTTTGACCTTGACCCCACACAAAATTCTGTGTGTCTGACGTCACAGAGGATAGACTAGTTCGTGATCCCAACATTAGCTCACGGTATGTTGGGACCGGGAACCAGTCTATCCTCTGTGACGTCAGACACACAGAATTTCGTGTGTGGGGTCAAGGTCAAACGAGGCCTATACCGAACTCTTCTGCGCCTAGCGGTGAGTTCGGGAACCAAACTACCTTTATTATTTTGGAAACACATGCAGATAGATCAACATGTTTCTCTGTGTGTGCCCTATTGTCAAGTCGCAGCTTATTCCGTCAGTAGGAAGGGAACACGCACAGATGGGGAACACTAAAAAACCTTACACCGGTAAGATAAGAATAGCTATCCCGAAGATCTTCACTTGATGTTCAAGGCTTGAAATCTGTTGTTAGAAATCTAATGACAGTGTTGGCAGTTTTCACTGACATGACCCATGGATTATGATGGGTGTAATGGAATGTGATGAACTGGTAATGCTATGCCCCTACCCTAAACGATATGAACTGGTAATGCTATGCCCCTACCCTAAACGATATGAATGGTAATACTATGCCCCCACCCTAAATGATATGAATGGTAATGCTATGCCCCTTCCCTAACCGATATGAATGGTAATGCTATGCCCCTACCCTAAACGATATGAATGGTAATGCTGTGCCCCTACCCTAAACGATATGAATGGTAATGCTATGCCCCGCCCTAACCTAAACGATATGAATGGTAATGCTATGCCCCTACCCTAAACGATATGAATGGTAATGCTGTGCCCCTACCCTAAACGATATGAATGGTAATGCTATGCCCCTACCCTAAACGATATGAACTGGTAATACTATGCCCCTACCCTAAACGATATGAATGGTAAATTTAAGAGTAAGATTTAACCAGATACCGGTACATGTAGATCACGGGTGAGCCAAGGAGATCCTTTTGGGATCCCCGCCCCCTCCAATTCCCTTTAACATGTTTAATCCCTTAACTGTTTCAGATGAATTATCTCGTCAAAATCGACCTTTGTACCAGTGTTTCAGACGAATTAACTCGCACCCCTAGTCCGTACCTAAACCTGTTTCCCTGCTCTTATATGCTGTGTTCACACTAGGTTTTTATATCGAATCGAATTCGCAATAAAGGCCTATTAAGGCCCGTTTCCACTTGAGCGTTTTACGCCGCGTTTTGACGCTTCGCCCATTGTTTGGAAGCAGAGCGGCGGAAAATAACAAAAGATTTGACGCATCACGCGGCGTAAAACGCTCTAGTGGAAACGGGCCTTAAGGCGTCACACTCAATTCGAAATACATGTAGATCACTTTATCGATTTAACGAAACCGGTATTTATATCGAAATAGCCAAATCGAAACAGTTATCGTGAAACACTTTATCGCAGGTTGGGTGTGACGCGTTTTGTTTCGAATCGAAAAAAAATAGGCAAAATGAGCAAAATAAAAAGGGTCTGAAGACAACTCATTGTAAACCCTTTCCTGGTACATAACCCTTATTCCCATGACATATTTGGTACAATTTACCTTCCAAAAAATTTGAATTTATTTTCTTCCACCCGCCCTCCTCGCCCTGCCCCCTCCCCCTGGACCCCACCACCAAAAAGGCCAAAGAAAAAAAATTTAGCTGCCATTAAATGAAGGAGAATATGTCTCCTAACAATACCCCAAAGTTGAGGGTGATTCGTCGGAGCAATATTAGATTTTTCCGAATTTTTGTTTCGTCATTATCCATCAGTACCGGTACTTATAATTTCCAAAGAATTGAACACTGCACAGTGGTTTTTCATGAAAGAATTAAACAGTTAAGGGGTTAACCAAACATTTGAGTTATTAAGTTCAATTTCTTGTAAAAGGCCACTTCCTACTAACACACACTTGTGGCAAGTGGAATCATGTTACTCATTATAAAGATTGATATCTGTCCTGTCACGTTCCCAGAAAAAAACCCTTCCACAATCACCAATTAAACTCGCCAGCACAGACTTCATGAAAACATGACATTTAAATTGTAATGAGGAAACCTCTCAACATTAATTGGCCTTTTTAATACATGTAGGAAATCTCCAATCATGATTTAGTCATGCAAATTCATCTAATACATATAAAGCAAATTCGCCCGGTCTTTGTCACGAATGTTCCCTGCAACTGCTGCATGGATGGAGCTGAGCCAACCTTATTCGATTGCTCTTGATACAAGGAGTGATCTTTTCAAGAATAAAATTTCAAAATCGGCCACACTGTGCTTTAAAGGGACTAGGAAAATTTTTTCAAGCTTCAGTTATTACAAAATGCTAGTCTTTCATGATAAATTCCCACCGTCAATTCACTTTTTCAATTAAGTGTTAATTACTGGCACCCAGACAAATCAGTTACCACCACACCATGGAGCATTCACCACGTCACTGGGAAGCTAATCAACATAATAGAGTACAAGCTCGCTCCATACAATACATACAACGATAGGTTCCCAGTGACGTGGTGAATGCTCCATGGTGTGGTGATGACTGATTTGTCTGGGTGCCAGAATTAACACTTAAGGCTTCCTTTACAGACGACGACGACGACGACGACGACGACGGACGACGACGGACGACGGACGACACACCATGGGAGAAGCTCACCTCACAGAGGTGAGCTAAAAATGGATCCGCGCCTGGCCCAGAAGACCGGGTACCAGTCTTACTCAGAACCTCAGAGATGGCAGGTACTGATGGTTCCATTGCTCCACTCTGACAGCAGGTAACTGCGACATGAACTAGAACTGAGAATTCACTGAAAGTGAATTCATGACCACACCACAAATGTTTTGGCCAGACGCTGTTATGCTGACGTATTAAGATGGCGGTGTTCGAATGCTGTATCACTATCATACTAGTACGACGAACAGCCGAACGATCGATCAGGATGTAGGCCTACATGTACACAGGCACAACGTCGTGCCATGTAAACAATGGTATATCTCGTGTACCACGCACGGTACCACGTAGTCGTGTACCAGACTACGGCGATTCCGATTTATTTAGCTGAAAAAGTTCATTATCTCAGCCAAAAATAAATGGAAGTGAACAGGAATCTTTTCATCGCGAGAGAACAATTAGATCTTTAGACTTAGCAAGTCAGATTTGACGTGCATGCCCTAGTTTCACCGAAAACGTGGAGGAAAGGAAAGTGGTAGAGAAGAGTTTTGCGTCCTGCGAAAACAATACTGACCACACCACTGAGTGGTGGTGTGGTCATAATAATTTACCACTGACTTCTGCACATTTTCAAGCTTCGCACTTTGCCCATGTTGAATTATACTTTAGCATAATATGTCCTGGTATGAATGAACTTTTATATACACTGACTAAATCATGATGATTGCTTTATCAATCTGAATCTGCCTGAATAAGGCCACTGAAATTACATTTATAGTTTCTTGTCACCGCCCGCATGTGATTTTGGCCCTCATACTAGATAAAAAAATTTCATTATTCCAAAATTTCATTATTTTCCAAAAAATGGCAAAAATCTGCCACTGAACTGCTTTCCCGCCACTTTCAAAAAGCCCACACAGCTTGTATGTCATATTTACAGGTACCAGCTCTCAGACAGCACAAATTGCCATTTCTGAATTGATTTTCATTCCAAAAAACACATTTTGGCTGTAAAATCAGTTTGTATGCCAGTTAGTGTGTGCGAAGAGGGGTGAAATTTTCCATGAAAAGAATAATG
Source organism: Notospermus geniculatus (assembly GCA_002633025.1). Taxonomy (NCBI): domain Eukaryota; kingdom Metazoa; phylum Nemertea; class Pilidiophora; order Heteronemertea; family Lineidae; genus Notospermus; species Notospermus geniculatus. The sequence goes on from NMRB01006638.1 coordinate 8,449, forward strand.
AACAATGAAAAAAACCTTCATCGAGTTCTGAAAAATAGCTGACTAGAAACTATAATGCAATTTCATTGGCCTAAGCCACGAAGAAAAGGCTGAAACACAAAAAATGCCCAGCTTTAATAATCTACTTATAATTTGTGTGAATAGGCTACAGAGTAAATTTTAATTGTTCTTTTTCCTTTCTGTAATTGTGTTTCTTTTTGAGCACGAAATAAAGTTATAATAATAATAATTCGGATTATTCTAGATTCGTTCTTCTAAGGTTACTTCATACCGGTATATTCATGCTGTATTTAAATGTAGGCCTAGTAGTCCAGAAGAAAATAGGTGCTTTTGTCCGGCGTGTCCCGATCATTTCCATAACCGACTAGACTATAGCCCACAATATAGACCGTACAAAGAATTTTATTGATTCTATTCAACATAACTGACCAGGGACGGATCCAGGATTTCAGGAAAGAGGGGGCGCACTGTGCTAGAAACATTGAAATCTGCGGTGAATTTCAATGATTTGCTTCAAATTTCAGAATTTCACGGTCGATTATAAAGATTTTGGCCCAAAGGGGGGGGGGGCGTGCGGCGGGTGCCCCCTTGGATCCGCGNATCCGCACCTGCTGACCAATGAGTGAGTCTTGCGTTACAGCTCTTTATTTTGCCATGCATATTCAATAGGGTAGGCGGGTCATATGGGTGTTCAGTAAAGTAATCTTAGAATACCGAATCTAGAGTATACATGTATGTCTCTGACACTTACAAGAAATCCACTGGATCCCGTGTACTCGGTGGCTGCGATGACCAATTGAATCGGAAATTTCACAAATATCGTCCACACGTCGTTGCGGTGTCACTTTACACTCCACGATGTTATCAGCCTGCGAGTATTGTAAGATTGTTCATTAAAGTAGTCAAGTAGTAGATTTTAACATGCACATTGCGGAAACGTTAAGATACTGCTTTTCCTGGTTCATGACATGATTTTCCTGCTGGTTCGGCAAAAGCGATGGTTTCAATCTAACCTACTGAATATCTTATCTATGGTCGTTACATAAAAATGATCTGGACCCATGTTCCCGAAGCCGTCGTAAAGTTTAACGATGTCGTTATGCTATGTATTTTTCCAGTTTTAACGACATAAGTGGTAGTTCCACCTATCCCAAATCCCGAGGACCCGTATGCATAAACGTGGAATAAGCTTATTCCAGGTATAGCTTCACGTTATAACGTTCAGTTAAACCAGCTTATTCCACCTTTATGCATACGGGGCCCGGGTTTTTAGCTCACCCGTGAGCTTTTGTCGTGGTGCAGCGTCCGTCGTCCTCGTCGTCGTCCGTGTTTAACACGGGGTGGTTGTGCATCGAATTTGCTCTATGAGAGGTCATTCTGATTCAATTTTCTCTTGTGCATCTAGGTGCACAAAATGGCTATCAGAAACAACTACTAGAGGGCCTTCTGATTCATATCTCGAAAGTGGGTGCACAGGCGTTAACTATCCATCGAAAATTTGTCCTCCGTGTCTATTTTGATCCACAAGGCAAGACACATTTTGATCCACAAGGCAACTTTTTTGATGCACAAGGCGACTTTTTGGGTGCACAAGAAGTCACAGGTGCACAAGTAAAGGTGCACAAGGTGTCACAGGTGCACAAGGAAATCGGTGCACAAGAAAATGGATTCACAACAGCCAAAAGTTCACTACGTCCGTCGTTGACCGTTAGCAGGGCACATTTCGTAACCGCTGGAGGAGCTATTGATCTGAAACTTGGTACATATATACCCCTAGGTCAGATGACCTATGACACCAAGTTTCGGTCCGATTCGATTCTTGGCTTGG
>NMRB01006639.1:0-10270 GCA_002633025.1 Notospermus geniculatus
AAATTGAAAAAAAACTGAAATTGCAAATATTGACATTTTGTGCCTAGAACGCCATGTTTCAGCTTTTTCACATGAATCTTGGGAATCCAAGTGTATTCTACCCATAGCTATAGCAGAGGCTTTGCAATGATGTCATCCTGACGGCCATTCTGGAGAACACAGGGCGCACAGGTGTGAGCCGAACGCTCGGGCGCGCATGCACGGCTCATTTCGCTGCACTTCTCAGGGTTTCCGCCAGGATTTTTTTCCAGGGTACGACCTGTAAGGGGGAGAAAAAAATTTTTTTTGAAAATTTTTTTTCAAAACAAATTTTTTTGTTAATAATGGCCTCCACAGTAATTTTTTACACTCCAAAATGCAAAATTAGTCTTCCTTCTGCATGAAAGTTGCATTTGAAATGTAAAAAATTTAAGAAAAAACATTACTGAAGTGATTTTTTCAGGGTACTATATCGTACCCTCAAATTTCTTTAGGGTACTATATTTGTACCCAAAGTACCCTCTGGCGGGGCCCCTGCTTCTGCAGCATGTGTACTCCAGCATGGCGGCTTATGACGTCATATGCAAAGCCTCGATAGCTGAAATGAACTTCGTAATAGGTAGACAGTAGCCAATCAATTCACATGCAATCTGACAGCACTTGTTGATCATTCAGCAACATCCGACAGATTTTCCTAGACCGCCTCACATTTATAAGAAATGAAAAGGCACCAGACACCCCCATTTCCTAAAGTCCGAGATCCCCCCGCTGCAAACACGTTTTTCTGTTTGACTTACTTTCATCTCAATCCGCCGACGGGCATAATGCACAGCCGAGAAATTGAAATAAACATTGTAAACAACACACACGATCAGTACGGAGAGTAAGAACGCTTTGTTGAACAGAATCCTGGGAATTACTCGGAGGTACAATTGGGCAGTGTCAAGGTCAAGGTCATGATATCCATTGTACTGTTGTATCACCATGGTAACAGGTTTGTTTACAACTACTTCCACCCACAGTCCTTGGTTTTATAGAGTCAGAATCTTGAGAAATGATTGTAGTTCTTGATTTTATGTCAAGATAGTACTTAATGTGAAGGTCACGTTCAAGGTCAAATTTTGGAAGGTCAAGGTCACATTCTATGGGAAGTGTTCACGAGTGTATCCATGGCAACAGTTCTTCTGGAGACGTTCCCCGCTTAGCAACAGAAGAGAATTCCTTGCAAAGCCTTTGATTTTTTGGCAAGAATTGCGAACATGGAATGGTGATCATAGCTACGATAGAGGGCAGCACATCATAACCAGGTCCTAAACAATGGATGCCTTTTGTGTGAAAAATTGATCAGGACCGGGATAGCTGTTTGATGGCAAAAGACTTTAATTTACTAAATCACAATTGAAGAGCCCTTATAGCCGAGTGGTTATCACATTGCTTTGCGAGCAGCAGGTCCCGGGTTCGAATCCTAGGCCAAATGGGATTATAATCACCCTCGGCTCGTCTGTCTATCGAATGGGACAGTAACGCCATGGTGCCTTGTACCTTGTACCTTTGCAAGGGCAAGTAAAAGACCCCATCCAAGTGAGGAACATGAGTAGCTTGAGATGGCCACCTCCGAACTTACCAGGGCCAATAATGTTATGGCTTCAGCCCTGATGCAAAAACCTAATGCAGATACCACTAGTGACACCTATTGAGGCACATAGTCCCCATTGACCCAACATCGCTATTGGAGATGGGAATAAATATGTTTGCAGGGGCGTCGTAGCTAACTTTTATGGCCTAGGAGGCAAAATTGATTGAGACTGGAAGGTGAAGACAGAGGAGGGTCTGGGGTCCTCCCCCAGAAAAAAAATTGAAAATCTACATCCTCTCAGATGCATTTCCCCACATGTGACACTTCAATAACTTGGCTTGAAGAGGGGAAATGACCTTTCAGAGCAAAAATTTGTTTTTTGCCCGTGGGGGGCGTTTGCCCCTGCTCGGAGGTGGGTGGGGGGGTGGGGGGCATTTGCCCCCTGCCCCCTAGCTATGCCCCTGGTTTGCTCTGCACCTCAGATGTAACATCTGCAGAATAAATGCTGAAAACCTCTCCAACAGACCTCGTATTCAAACCACATTTCACCTGCAGCAAATTTTCATTTAAAATCTCGTTATGTTGACACAGGTGCAATCAACATGATGCTGGATAAACATGCAAATGTAAAAGTAAATTCTTGGTGAAACTGACAATAACATCAGTGTATTTGCATAAAACATTGCGGCAGTTCGGCGTTTTCGAACTGCCGTAAAACATTGTGGTAGACTCGGTCGAATTTTCGGCCGGGAACAGATGATGGGCTCAGTGTAGAACTGGTAGTACACATAGGAAATCCCAGAACTGACTATCAGTGAGATTGTGAGCTAAAACCTGTGTGTGTGTGTGCGTGCGTGTGCGTGCATCTGTGTGTGCGCGCTACCTCATCTTTGCAAGTTTTATGACCACCGCACATCTCCGAGACACCATTTCTAATATGGTAATCATGAATTTGTAGGTCTAGGTCAGGCAAGGATCCAGAGGGGACACACCCAGGCGTGCACCTTCTTTGGCCAACAAAATCTGTAAAATCAACCATGAAATTCTGGAATTTGGAGCCCGGTGGTGTAGTAATTCGGGTCTCCAACTAGCCATCAGAGGGTCCCGGGTTCGAATCCCACTGGTCATGAGATTTGGGCAAGTCTCTTTGCCTCACTGGCCTCTCTCCACCCAGGTGTATAAATGGGTACCGGTCAGAAATGCTCCGATTGTAGCACTGAATGGGCAGCTCATCTGAGTTCTACTGAAAGGTTGCCCGCCCGTCAGGATAGACTGGGGTTAAAGTGTGAAGTCGGATGAGAATCTCTACCGTAGTTGGTATCAGACTATAAACCCAAACTTTAACTTTTTTTAAAACAAAACATTGAAATTCATTGCAAATTTCTGGCAGACATGAATTTGTAGGTCGATCAGGCAAGGATCCAGAGGAGGCGCCCCAGGTGTGCACCTTCCGTTTTGGCCAACAAAATCTGTAAAATCGACTGTGAAATTCTGGAATGTGGAGCAAATCATTGAAATTCACTGCAAATTTTGGTGACCCCCCCCCCCCGTCTTTTCCCAAATCCTGGATCCACCCTCGAGTAGTGCGCTGCCAGCTTAGAAGCGTACATGTATGTCAATGAAACAACCCCAGTGAGATCAGGCGCGGATCCAGGAGGGGGCGCACCTGGCGCACGCTCCCTTTCAGCCCCTTGTGGACTTGATTCAGCTATCGCAAATCGGAGATTTTGCATCACAAACTGCGATGCGATACCGCTTATTTCGAGCCTTGAAGGGCACTGCGATCGTGCGAGATGTGAAATCGGTGTATTGACCATACATGCCGTAGAACAACATTCAGATCCTATATAGTAAACAACATCCTGAAATTTGACAAAGCCACTCAGAGCAATGAAAGAGGTCACAAACCTACAGATGGACAAGTCCAACACTCCAGACACTAGGTAAACTACATTTACACTACAATTTGGGTCGAATTCGAAAAAACTGTGCAATAGAATTAGAAATTGCAATCGGGAAGCATGTTTAGTATCTCATAACTAGGCCTACTGCACCATATCAATGAAATAATTAAATTTCCCAGTTTGGAAGGTCAAGAGGCTCAAAAATCTATCAGAATGGCAGAAGGAAGTCAACAGTCCTGAAATGCGGGATGTAAACTCTATTTCCACTGAAAGTTGTGGGTTTCGGTCCAAAAATAGCAGTCAACAGGAATTAACTAAGCATTATGCATCGATCCAACGAGGAAGATATTTCACAACTCTTTAACATGCCTACATGTATGTCTACTTGTCAAAGGGGCTCACAAATGTAACGGAACAGCAAAAAGGTCCTGAAACTGGGATGTAAACTCTATTTCCACTGAAAGTTGTGGGTTTAGGTCCAAAAAGTAATCCACATGAAACTGGCATGGAGAAGCACTAATGCATCCAACGAGGAAGATATTTCGCAACTCTCTAAACAGCACAAGAATGCCTATGTCTGCTTGTCGAAGAGGCTCGCAAATCTAAAGGCCTGTCTACACCATCCACATTTCCAAAACACTTCAAAAACATCCAGCTGCAACATTTCCAAAACACCGTTGTTTTCGGTTTGTTCCACTGACAGTGTGGACTGGACCTGCAACTTTTGCAACAATTTGAAAACATGTTTTGATAATGTTGCAGAGTGTACCAACCCCGAAACAAGGTGCAACATTTCCAAAACAGTTTTCAAAATGTTTTGTTGCAGGAATGTTTCGAAAATGTTGATGGTGTAGACAGGCCCTGGCAGAAAGAAGTCAATAGTCCTGAAATGCGGGATGTAAACTCTATTTCCACTGAAAGTTGTGGGTTTAGGTCCAAAAAGTAATCCAGATGAAAATGCATGGCCGATTGGAGAAGCACTATGCATTCTATGAGGAAGATAATTCGCAACTCTCTCAACAACTTATGCCTACCATATACGCAAATATTTTCGCGGGATAATATTTCACGAATTGAAAATTTTTGTTCTGTTTTGCGTGGATTAATGTTCACGTCAAGGGCAGGCATGGCAGGGAAGGGAACTGACTGGGTTGCCCGGGGGGGTCACTCCCCACACTGGCCATACACCATGTGTGTTCCTTGCTTTTTGAAAAAGCCCCCTCTGGCGGGGTCATTGAATTCATGATCCACACCCCCTCCAGCTGGCAGAAAGAATATCTCCCGCCCCCTCCCGTATGATGAACACAGTCAGCGCGCCAAGTCCCGCTGCCTTTCCCGCTCTGTCAGCCACCTCCCGCTGCTGTTGCCGACGGAACATTGCCTTTTGTTGCGGGCAGGGGAAAAGTTATACTGTAAAGCAGGAAAATTTCGCGTGCAGGAAATTTTCGCGAATTTCGCGAGAGTGTACGAGTCGCGAAAATTTCCTGTCGCGAATATGAGTACACGCAAGTGATAAATACGGTCCGTGAATACAAACTGAAAAAAATGGCAGAGACTCGCGAAAATATCCTGCCGCGAATATGTCTATAATTCTTGATTCGCGAAAATTCCCAGCCGCGAAATTATCTTGCTTTACAGTAATTAAGGATAGGCCTTGTGTGGGAAAAATATGCTGGCCCATAGGCTTATTGCGTGAATGATAGGGAAATAAGGGGCCTCTCTGTGATCGCGCGGGCCCGCCCGAAAATTGGCGAAATCACCCCCTATTCCCGCTTTTTTAGGAACGCACATGGGGTTATGTTGAGCCAGGGAGTGACCCCCCCGGGCTGGGTTGTTGGGGGAAACGTTTATGCGTGTATTAATATTTGCGGCGAAATTTTGATTTCGCGATTTTCGCGAGAATTTTTACACGCGAAAGTATTTGCGTATACGGTATGTAATGTATGTCTGCTTGTCAACATGGTCAAAGGGAATCCCAAAACGATCGGAATGGCAGAAAGGAGCCAACAGTCCTGACAATTCGGCAACTTGATTTACAAAGTTGTGGGTCAGACGCGGATCCAAGGGGGGCACATGCCCCCCTTTGGCCAACAAATCTGTAAAATCGACCGTGAAATTGTGGAATTTGGAGCAAATCTTTGAAATTCACTGCAGATTCAATGTTTAGTAGCAGAGGGTGCCCCCTCTTTTCCCAAATCCTGGATCCACCCCTGTGGGTTTTGGTCCAAAGAATAGTCCACAGAATTCTAGAAAACTGACACGGAAAGCACTTATGCATCCAATGGCAATGAGGAAGATATTCCCAACTCTCTGAACAACACTAGAAGAATGCCTATGCCTACTGTTGATGCCTACTTTACAGCAATAGTGACCTGGGTGAAGTGGAACAGGTTGAAGCTGTACAACCAAAGGTGAAAGGTAACAAGACTATGAAGAGGAAGAGAAGCTGTGCTTTCTTTTAACCCTTTGATGAACGAAGAGTTGTGAGTTGTGTTACCCAGTGGAGTGCAAAGCGGGCCACACACAAGGGGACACTTTTGCCTCCAAATATGGAGGTTTTTGCCTCCTAGTCCTACGTGCAAATGTCATCATGTGCGGTGGCCGGAGGCAGAGGCGGAGACGGGTTTTTTGCCTCCAACGCAGATCAAACATGACAGAATTACATCACACCGCATCTACAGGAGACAAATTTGCAATCGTGTGCGGCGGCTGACGCACCGTGTGCGGTGACAGGAGGCTGAGACAAAAAACTCCTATGGAGGCAGCGTCGGAGACAAAATTGCACTCATGTGCAGCAGGCTAAAGGCCCGAACCCACTGACGCGTTTTCCCGGAGCGGGAAAATGCAGCGGCAGAAAATGCTTTGTTAAAAGGCAGCGGACCGAGAAAATAACAAAGGATTTGTCGGGCAGTGATGAAACCGCGGCGGAAAAATGCGACAGTGGGTTCAGGCCTTAATACCCATCAATGATCAGAGATGGCAGAGGTGCAAAGGTATTTGTATTAGAATTGGTATAGATTTGTATTAGTATTGGCCCTGGTGAGTACAAAAGAGGCCATCTCATGCTACATGTACTCATGTTCCTCACTTGGATGGGGTCTTTCTTTTACTTGCCCCTGGAAAGGCACAAGGTACAAAGCACCACGGCTTACTATCCCATGCGACAGACTGGAGAGCCAGAGATGATATCACATATGGCCCAGGATCCCGGGATCTGCCACTAGGTGAGCGGACGTGATAACCACTAGGCTATAAACGCTTTGCCACCTGAGAGTTGGGTTGGCACTAAATCCGGATTGCACCATTATTGGATTCCTTACGTAGTCGTACGGTCTGCAACTTGACCAATGACACAAACGACCAGACGGACTGGGAATACTTGGTCACAGAATTAGAACCCACAGCAAACACAAATCGGGCACAAAAATCCAGCTGCACAGAATTTTCAGAAATTTGATCCAAGTGAAGCAAGTGCAGTTATTCCTGTGAAATCAACATATGGACAACTGCAACAAAATGCAGTCAGGCCTATGTGAAAGATGCAAGGAGAATGTGTGTATCCTGCACATGTCGTAGTAAATGTAGTAACAATGGATAGGCCTCGGTGATTGGAGTCCACTCGCCATGACATCTGGTGAGGCCAGGCAAATCTAACGCTGTGCTTCATACCATCAACAATCAGGAAAGTTTTCTTGCACATGTTGGCTCTCTATGGGCAACTCAAACCCATAAGTCTACGGGCAGTCACTGGTTGCAGGGTAAGTTGTATTAAAGTGGGCTGCACACGAGTGCAATTTTGCCTCCAACTATGGAGATTTTTGCCTCCTACGTGCAAATGTCATCGTGTGCGGTGGTCGGAGGCAGAGGCAGAGACGGATTTTTTGCCTCCAACGCAGATCAAACATGTTTGAATGACATCACGCCGCATCTACAGGAGTCAAATTTGCAATCGTGTGCGGCGGCTGACGCACCGTGTGCGATGACAGGATGCCGAGAGAAAAAGCTCCTATGGAGGCAACTTCAGAGACAAAATTCCACTAATGTACGTGTGGCAGGCTTTAAAGTCCCACATGCACAGTATGCATGAGGTAACTCTTTATCCCTCCTCACCTTGATAAGACTGGTCTCCTGTCCAACCTATATATAGCCAGTGGTAACACCGTAGACAATAGACCGTTCTCAAATTGACGTAAACAAGAAAGATCTGCGCACTTCCCCCGAAATTTCAACCATAACCTCGGTCTGAAGCTGAATGACGTGACGTAGACAACCCCGCGACAGTGACATCTACGACATTGCGTCAGACTCGACCATTGCTGAATAATGGATTGCGTCACGTCACCCGGTTTCAGATCGAGGTTATGGTTGAAATTTCGGAGGAAGTGCGCAGATCTGGGAATTCGTCGAATTCTGCGGCAATTGCCACGATGGCCGCAGTGAATTTTGAGTCCTGAGAGGAAAAGATTTGATTAGAATTTATCACTGTACTTGGCCCCATTTTGCGGTAATTGAAATTGTTGTTAGGTAATTACACATTATCAGTAATTAGCTGTAACTGGGGTAAGCAAACGGACATTTGTCCTAACGGCACAATTTATGGTTTTGGAATTCACCAGCAAGTCTTTGGAAATTGACAACAGCAACCTCGTTCCCAAGGAGACATTTTCAAGAAAGATGGTGGCCTACTAGTTCTCCCACATGACGTCGTCATGGCCATTCATTGTCCAAGCATGATATAACACTACCAAACGCATCCTCTCACACAATTATTTCACCTAAACTTTTGTGCCCATGGCCCGCTTGACCAGCTTAGCGTGCCAGAGGCCATTGAATGGTATTAAGCTTCTGACGTCATATGGTAAGAACGGTTAGGCCGCCATCTTTGTTGGAATGATCTATACGACAGGTGGGAAAACACGCACTTGTTGCAAGTGATCATTATTGGTCATCAGTTTACTCAACTATTACAGTGTTCTCCACACCAGTTAAATAAAGGGCGGCCCGCCCCTCTTAAAAATACCAACGGCAAAATCCGCCCCTCTTAAAAACGGCCCGCCCCTCTTAAAAATTTGTCCGCCCTATAAATATTTATGATTTAGATTGCTCAATTATGCATCTCAGATGCTCAGAAAACGCATCTCAGAGCACCTAAAATCCAAATTTCGCTGGGGGAGGGCCCGCAGACACCCCGCCAGAAGGTGCCTTTGGCTCCTCGTGCGGTGCCTTCAGCACCAGGCCCACCGCCGCCCCTCTTACACCAAACCCCATGGAGAACACTGCTATTATCACTGCTGTCCACTACTATTGTCAACCTGCAGAGACGTACATTTCAGCTTTTGTGTTGTACGGCCATTAACCCTTTCCATTATCCTACACCCATCGTGCATCAGTTGAAGAGTTTCTCCCATACATCATAAACATGTCAGCTAAGCGTCCAGGCCCATGGGCCTCTTGTTACACTCCAAAATGCAAAATTAGTCTTCCTTCTGCATGAAAGTTGCATTTGAAATGTAACAAATTTAAGAAAAACATTATATTACTGAAGTGATTTTTTCAGGGTACTATATCGTACCCTCAAATTTCTTTAGGGTGCTATATTTGTACCCAAAGTACCCTCTGGCGGGGACCCTGCTTGGTTGCGACAAGTGCCTACATTTGCGAGAGCAGATCACATATTTTTAATAGCAGAAGAAAATAATGGTAATAAGATAAATTCTTCTTTTCTCTGTGGAAAATAATTACATCAGCATCTTTTTAAAAATTCATTTTCACTTTTTTTTTCATTGCAGATCCAACAGCCAGAGAAACTACCACTCAAAATACTCTCCCTTCATCATCAATTATGAACTCACAACAACCCGGCGCCAAGGAGTCGAGAACTATCAACATTTGGAGAGAAACGGAGTTGGTATATTTCTAAATTTTTCATCAAATTCTCTTAAATAGATACTGAATGACGCTTTCTCCAACAACCTCAATTCCATGATTGTTGGAGCACCCGTCTCTCATTGAAATTTTATTAGGCACGTTCGAGCCTTTGTCTTCGGTGAGCTGCCGTAGTTTTGTGGCAAGAATTTCTGACAAGCAGGTCGATCTTCACAGTCACTGATGTTATGCAGGCGCAGATCCAGGTGGCACACCCGGCCCGTGCCCCTCCCCCTATTTTTTGTCGACTGCGAATAGATTCATGATTCATGGTGGCGCAGAAACTGAACATGTTCATGACTTGCGATTCATGATCCGTCAGTTAACTTGGTGGTCCTAGAACGTCGCAGAATTTGACACCACAGAGAAGAAGCGTATGCCACAACGTCATCTATGACATGAGGCCGTGGCCTACATGTACAGTCATGGACATTAGTTTATCTACACCTGATACTTTGAATATTTCAAATACTACTGGGCCAATTTTAACACGGTTTGTTCCATATGAAAGTACATCTTGTTGGTCATATTTCTGCATCAAAATTTTGGAAATTTGGGAATATCGTAATTACGTACATGTAATAGCCCATCAGAAAAAATCCTAAAAATCAACATTTTTGTTATGTAATTTTTTTGCGATTTTTGTTGCAGTTTTGATAGAGTGGAACTTTCGAAGGATCATGGACTTTGTTCCATCGAAATCTGTTGAGTGGTTGCTGAGATATTTGAGATTATCAAAATTTCGATAATTTGAGATTTTTCAAATTTTCACATAATTTTGATATCAGTAGACGGAGCACACCTAAAAACCAAGAAGTATGAAGTTTTGGAACGTTTAGCGGAAACTGGTTAGAAGTTAAGCATGTTTTTCAAAATATCAATATTT
>NMRB01006645.1:0-10224 GCA_002633025.1 Notospermus geniculatus
ATTGACTCACAAGTCAATTTCTAGTTTTTTATATTCTTTCATCAACAAGGTCTACATACGCAATGTTACATGTATACATGTACATCAGTTACATACATGTAGGTACAAAATTGAATTAGTTTCAAATCTGGTGAGAATAGTGCACCTTTCCTAAGTCTAAACATCTAGAAAAAGGGAAGGTTTTGTATCCCTTCTACGCTGGTATCTTTTTAAAAAGACTTCATACAAGTGATATCAGTTTGAGAATAATTGTCTTCTGAGAAAGAAATCGTTTTCTGTAGGCCCTAAGCGTACCGGGTGGTAAAAGAGCTTCGTAAAGCGGCGTTCATTGGCACATGGATTTTGTCCGATTCAGGTCACTGCGTAAAAAAATCGATCAAATTGCTTTTTGCGTTGTCGTATCAGGAAAACTAGGGGCAAACGGCAAACTGACTGGAAACGGACCAGATTCGTGCGCAACGTTCTTGAAGAGGGACCTACCAGTACGACAGGTAGGCCTGAACATTCGATGTTTTCTTCGGAAGTCTCTACCGTCGCCCTGTGGTACAAAAAGTATGCGTCTCCTTCCCTTCATAATAGTCGTTCGGGCGCAGTCACACAGTCTTAGATTTAAAATATCATGGCTTCATTGGTATAAGTAACAGAGTTACTCTTCATCGGTAGCCTCCTCGCCACGTCCTCCACGCCCCCTGCGCCCTTGCCGTCCACCACGTCTACCGCCACGTCCCCCTCNTTGCTTTTCTTGCACTCGTCCCGGCATTGTGTCTTGCAGTGGTCTTTAGCATCCTTCTTGGTGGTTTCTGGATGTTCTGTCATGTGGGTCTGAGGTGGAAAGAAGAGAAGGAATATACTGTGGTGTCGGAGTTATGCCGGACTGGGGGCGGTCAGGCCAAGCCGTACTTTTAGGGAAGGTAGCCCAAACAAAAATGATTTGGTATCGGGGCATGTCTCAGGATCATTCATATCCGCCCACACCACAATTTCAGTCCACAGGCCCAACCCCAAATTCCCCAGAACCAATGGGTGGATATGGAGTCGAATCCGGCATAACTCCGACACCACAGTACAATGTATATGAGAAGAAGAATATCGTGGTTGCCGATGAGTGACGACTTAAAGATTTAGCACATTTCCGACTCCGGCTTCAACTACCAGAATGAATTGCAGTCCGCAGTAGACATCCTTGATAAAAACGATTTGATAGACGTTTGCAAATCCTAAAATGCCATAACTTTGTGGCAGAATAATTATCTTACCTGGATACATGGCCTCATGCAGGTCGCACAGGCGTTTTGTCTCCCGCCTGATCTCGGTCGTTTTCGGCCCGCCTCGGCGCTGATGAACATCAGGCAGAACACAACAGCAAGGATGACTAGACTCTGAAAGAGAAGATGGTACAGTTCACGTGCTGCATGAGAGTTGTGTGTGGGGCTGCATGGGGCGAGATGAGGTCCCCGCAAACCTAGCCCCGACCCCCGGCCGGGACACCACATTTACCCCCTCATTTACCACCCACTTTACCCCCTCACTCCACTTCGTAGGCCTATACACGCTTCCTAAAAAACAACAGGAAGTGACGTAAATGGAGGAGGCTGCCATGACAACCATGCAAACATGGAATTTCACTTTCACACGGCTCACTGATTTGGATGCGGTTTCTTGGTATAGGCCTAGTTTTTTAGATCAATGTTCACGTTATAGCTGTCAACAAGTAGGCCTACTGATGTAATTCAATGACACTTAATTGAGTCTGTGTTGTTTCATTTCTTTGATGAATACAGAGCAGAATTCGTCGACGTCATGTCATCGTCATGGTCTCGTTTGGCATGCATTGCATGAAGCACTGCAGTGCCAGTGAATGAGTGCACATGTAACCAAGGTAACTTAGGCTAACTCGGCTGAGGTTGCCGATAGGCTAGCACGTGCTAGGCCTAATGAATGAAGGCCGGGACGAATTGTAGGTATGAGATGTGCAGGCTAGGCCTAGTATGTAGGCCTACTAGGCCTACACGGCTAGCCCTACCGGTTTAAGGTCGTGTATGAAGGCCTAGGCCCATGATCATGATCGGCAGCAGCAAATCCTCCATTTACGTCACTTCCTGTTGATTCGAAATCTATTAAAAGGCTCCGCACGACTGTTTCTGCCAATTCTCGTGAAAAAAAATTGACGTGCCCCCTTGCGGTGATCAAGGGTGCCGCACGGCTATCCTGCGGCCCCCTCACGGGCCCCTCTAGGGAGCCTGACGTCCGTGGTCCGCACGGCACCCGGCCGGCACCTTAGCGGTTTGTTGACGGGCGTCTTGCGATTACTCTCCACCGATTTTCCCCGTGCACCGCCTGGGCATCGTGACCACATACGCCATAGAAATGAAACCCGTAAGGGGCCCGTACGGTCTCTAAAATCAACGGCAAGCCGCCGGGTGGGGAAAATCGTACAGAGCCTGGTGGATTTGTGACCTAGGCTTCAGCCAATAATGATTGTCTTCGATCAGGGCCGACCGCACAGAAAGTCCGATAGTGCTACCGGTGCGTATCTCCAGTTAGTTACGCATTTTCACATCCACTAAACCGCCGATAGGCACCGAAACAACGATCGGACTTTCTGTGTGCAGTCAGCCCGGGCCATTTGTGATTGTCAATAGACAAGCTTTATAAAACCGATGCATGACATCCACGACATGTTCATAAGTTTTTCTATCTGCAGGAGAAATACTATTCTTAATGATAAATAGTGACCAGTCGACACCAACCCGAATAAGCTTTCTACACGAACTCAATCCAAAACGATAGTCAGGAGGTAGTTTAAGGCTTAGTTCCTGAAATGGCGATACCGGTAACTCTTTTGTCCGGCAGATAGTTTGTCTAGCCACACAGAGTATCTTTATAATACGAAGGAGCGGAGCTCTTGTTTTACTTTGGTAACCGATGAAGAGAAGAATTTGCATGTTTTGGTTCGATTTCCAACATATCTGTCTAATCCTTGCATTGAATTTGACCTTGTTTTCTTTCACTAACTTGATTTTTCTTCCAACACGCCGGTACATACGTAATGAAATAGGATTTCTGACTGGATCAAAGAGTATCAGATAGCCTTTTAACGAGATGGCATATTCAGTTTCTGGTTGTATTTTGAAGGGAATCCACCTCTCTAATTGAAAGTAAAGCTGCGAGCCAAACTTTGCAAGATTGTATCTATATAACTGACAAAACCATATATTGCTACCGCTAACGGCACAACATGTTACAGCTGCCCCACCTCCAAGAAGTGGAAGGGCGCATTCGGTCATCATGTTTCTCCGTTTGTTGCAAACGTCATCACCAGCTTGCCGAATTTTGCCTGAGAAGTTCCCTTTATGTATATCGTACAGAGGATAATCGATAGGATCTCCTCTCTGGGGGAGTTTACTACGTGTAATATAAAATATCAAATGGTGGCTGATCATCGTGTCAGTCTCAAATGGTGTAGTGATTCCATCCTCCATGTAGGATTTATTTGAAATTACCGTAAAAATCTTTTTCGATAAATCTATTCTAAAAACCATGACGCTATTGATAGGCGACTCAAGAGGTCTTCTCAGTTTTACCAGATATCCACCGCTGTCATCATAAAACCACATATCCTTAGTTTCTGACTCAAGCCGTGGTTCGATCAGTATATGCTGGACATTTGAATACGTCAAATAAGGAGTGTATGACTATAGGAGTACAAAACAGAACGTTATTCAAAATAATCCTTAGTGGATTGGAGAAGGCTTGATAATATTCTAATTGCGATAAGGAGTGTCATTAGATGAAATGTTCTAGGCTTCCCTTACATTGAAGTATACGGTAAAAGAAAACACTGGTTAACAAAGGCTTCCCGAAGATTCACGACCGTGAAGCCATTGTTAAACCGGTGTTTTCGTATACCGACTTCTATGTAAGGGAAGCCTTGCAGACAAGTATACGGTATACGAGAACGCCGGTTAACAAAGCCTTGAAATGGATTCACGACCGTGAAGCCATTAGCCCAGTTTACACTGGTCACGGAAAAAGCGATCCGTGCTCGGACCGGTCCCGGCCCACTTCGTCATCTGGTGAATTGCCCCGTTAACATTAGCACAATGGAACCGAGCCAGTTGGCGGGTGCCACGAACTCTCCAGTCAGTTCAGTCGATCGGTGGTACGAAAATCAAACGACGACAACAACAAAATGGATGCCTCCATGCAAAATCACTCGGAAATGTCCGCTAATGACGCCATTCATAATTCGCGCATGTGCAGAACACAATTTAGCAACCGTGCCGAGATCGGTTTCCGTTTACACAGCAGTGTTATCGAACCGATCCTTGCTCGTACCGGTCCGAGATCACCTCCAACTGGTGATCTCGGCTCGGTTCGGTTTGGAACCGTTCCTGGCACGCTTGTCCCGTTTACACTTGCTATTACTTGGGCGATCCGGGCTCGGACCGGTCCGAGATCGGTTATTCTTCCTCAGTGTAAATGGGGTTTATGATACAAATTTGGAGGTGATCCAGTTCCAAGTTCTTAGTTCAGGAGTTATTGCGCTTTTTGTGTTTTTGGTTTTGGCCATCTGGAGGACAAGCCAAGAATCGAATCGGACCGAAACTTGGTGTCATAGGTCATCTGAACTAGGGGTATATATGTACCAAGTTTCAGATCAATAGCCCCGGGGGTTACGAAACGTGCCCTGCTAACGGACGACGACGACGGACACCGCAGGACGACAAAAGCTCACGGCTGAGCTAAAACGCGATTTTACAGAAATCAACCTCAGCGCATTAATGTGCATAGCAATTGAGTTCCTGAAAGTTTAATTCTTACTCTCAAGACAAAACTGCAAAAGCAATTTGTCACCATTTGATAGACTTGTGACGTACTTGTCGCGTGACATACTTGTCACGAGTTCTAGGGTCAGGTGGACACATTAAGTTTGGGAGGTCATCATGACGCATGCTAGAGGCAAAGAAGTGAACAATGCAAGACGAGTTCCCCAAAATAAAGTATATTGGAAAATGAGTTGACATAAGTTCCCAGGGCACAGGTTACCAGTGACAGGTTACAGGTTACTCACGATACCCTCAGTCCACAAATACACGAACTATCGCGTCATTATATATCATTTATTTCGTACAAAAGAACTGGTGCAGTGTGGTGCAGTGGCATGTACAATCAGAAAAAGGTGCCAGAAAAGAGAAAAGGGATCTGCACGACCTCTTCCACCACTTGCCGCAGGGGACATCGTTCGTATGCAAACTGACAAAGGCCACGACCGTGCCGGAATCGTTGAAGAGCCGGCACAGGAACCGACTTCATTCATTGTTCAATGAAAGGGAAAAGTGCATTGCAGAAATTGCAGGCACCTACTGAAAACTGCCGAACAATCAGTGTTGACAACGCCCCAGAGGACATGGACATTCCAAGCCGAGACACTGGACAAAACCCACTGGACATATTCCAAATGCTGCAGCGAGCACCACACCGCCGCACACCGCGACAGTGCCCGTTCCGCAGCGGCATTGGCGGTGTCGTTCGCCCGAATCCAAAGTACAATGAGTTCGTTAAGTACTGAACAGTAATTCAGTCAAGTTCTAACAGTTCTAGTTCTAGTTGAAGTTTCGACATTGTTCTTATTGTGAGATTTAATTTCCTCACAATTGTTGTGCTCTTACATCCGACTAATCATTCATTTGGACACTCGCCCTGTGTGTGATAGTAATTCAGTCACCACTCAGTCTTGTGGATAAGTTGTGTTTGTGATTCACATTTGCAACAGAGTTTCAAGCCAGCATTCAATTTATAGTTCAGTTTGATCTGCACAGACAGTGCTAACTTGTGTTCAGTAATAGTTACTCTGCAGGGACCTTATTCACGAAGCTCCCGTAACTTACGGGAGTGCGCAAACTATTGTCCTTTTGCAGACAACCTATTGTTCACTGTCAGCCTGACAAAGGATTTGCGTATCCTTAAAGTTACGGGGGCTTTGTGAATAAGGTCCCAGTATATTGTGAATGGTGTTTTAGGTTCCAGGGAACTTACTTAACAAGGGGGATGTAGATGGCAGTGCCATCTGGCCTTAGCAGTTGAAACTATAAATGACCCATATTTGTGGTTTGTAATCCGCCAGCCTCGTTCTGGGTTCTACATCATGGCACGCTTCACTGCAGCCACTGTATGACAATCTCTTGTTATTAAATCCGAGTTGTTATAGAACCAAAGCCTCCTCTCATCATTGCAACTACATGTAACAAGACGCTTACAGTGGTCATTTTTGAACTGACTGCGATTCCGGTACTCTGCTGCGAGGATGGTTGAGTGCTTCCTTCTTCTTCACCTGGGGAAATAATGAAGGTGTTGTAAAATCATGCACTAATGCCAGTTCCACAGGTAATTTCGGTCTGTGTTATTAAAGGCCCTCTAGTCCGAAAGTGAGCAGGGCTGACCAAACCTGTGTTGCCACCTATTGTCAACTTTTGGTACTAACAAATCAGATTTAAAATCGCGTTTTACCACTTTTTGTTTGTTTTTGAGCGTAAAATCATAATCTATTTCAGCTACAAGAATATTTATCAAGATAGATATTAAAAATAGATAACATTAATGTTTTTTTGTTATTTCGTTTTGTTTTGGTATACACGGTGCTGCCACCTGTCCGAATGGCAATAACTATTATGATCAACCATGTAAATAAACAAACCGTAATGTTTACATTTCGGACTAGAGGGCCTTTAAGTGTTAAATATTTGATACTTACTTTCAGATACTTACTTTCAGATTTGGGCGCTCTATATTGCGCGTATTCCGCGCGAACCTCATCGAATAGGTCATCCGCTTCGGCATTCAAGGTGTATTGCTCTGGCTCTTCTTTATGTTGTTCGTATATCTTGGTGACGATCGCCTCGAATGATTTATAATATTGCTCTTTTTGATTTCGGCTAGGCATCGTCGGATTTCCTCCGGAGTCTGTAGTTCAAGTTTCGATGCTAAAAATATGAAGCGGTCAAAGAACACTCTGCAACCATGGACATATTCAACAATTCAAGCAGCAATGGTTCAGGTTGAATCATGACGCTTAGGCTCATTTTATGTGACTTGGAATCCTCTCACACCAGTTGATAAGACACATGAACCTCCCACCCCGCCCCACATCTTACTCAGAACTGCTCTCTCCAAGTCTCATTTTGCCTGCTTCTTGCTAATATCTGTGAAAAGTTTGGCGCCTTCGTCGCCACTTATCAGCCCGTTTCCATTCGTGTCTTTCTGGCGCTGATGGATTCCCGCATTGGTGTACGTTTCTATCATCAATGGGTGCCCTGTATCTTTGAGGAACATGTTATTTGCTAGCTTCACTACATTATAAAAACCACCGCCGCTGTCATTGACGCCAAAAGGGCGAATGTCGTCCTGGGTACCCCTAAAGGGTACCCAGGCCCAACCTGGGTATCCCTAAATGGCACCCAGGTACGTACTGGGTACCCTTTAGGAACCTAAACGATACCCAGTTTGAAATTCCCGCCTGGTGAGATACCTAGAATCCAGGTTGAATATGGTACGTGCGCTGTGGTGCCGATTGCCAAATCACCATTCTTCAATCCGCGGAATCTCAAAATTTGACTGATTATCCGCTAAATTTTTGAAAAAGAAGTTTGACCTGATATTTAATTTTGATGTCAGTTTGTCTTTTGGCATGTTTTGGTCCTTAAGTGATCAAACAATTGCAGAAAAATGCATGTTCTGGTCGCCATAAATGTCATCTCCGCGTCATGACGTGTTACGCTTGCGAGCATGACGAGCTGAACGGTAATGCCATCTCTGTAGGACGGTATACCGGCGAGATACTCTTTTAGACGCGAGTCTGGCACTCTGGTCGCCATAATGTCATCTCCACGTGTTACGCTTGCGAGCATGACGAGCTGAACGGTAAAAGTAGCCTACCATCAACCTGGATTCCAGTTATCTCACCAGGCCGGAATTTCAAACTGGGTATCCTTTAGGTTCCTAAAGGGTACCCAGTACGTACCTGGGTGCCATTTAGGGATACCCAGGTTGGACCTGGGTGCCCTTTAGGGGTACCCAGGACGACATTCACCCTTTTGGCGTCATTGACCGATGCACTTGACCCATGAGAGTAACTGAACAATTGTAGGCGCCATAGAATGATTTGAACCACTTCAACACATCATCTGGAAGAATATCCGCCCATGGAACCTTTTGCTTCCAGGCTTGCCTATAAAGACGCTGAACATCGCCATCGTTTAACCTCTTGGCTGGAGTCGACTTCATGGAGTGCACGAATTGAAGTCAACGGTGCTGTTTAAAAGACTGAAACCACACCCAAATGGATCATGTGTTGGCCTAGTATTCTCATGTATTCAATAGATGGTCACAGGATTGCTTTAAATTTAGTACTTAAACCAGGTAAGCGGGCATAAGGTGGGGTTTCAGTCTTCAAAGTGTGCTGTTTACGTCACTTTTTTGGTAATATGAAGTGAAAAAGATTATTAAGTCGTCACCTTCAGTTCAGTCAATTGATATCAAGGCCTGCTGCTAAATGTTATGCAAATGTGACCCGGATGTTGTTGATGTAGTTGATCAGAATGTGGTCACCGGCCTGGAGCCAATACGAGGGCAGGGAATAGCCATTTTGGTTCCCGAAGTCACCGTGTGATGGCGTCCTAAATGGTGACTTCGGTACTGTCTTGGCGCCATTGCGCTGTCACGACGGATTTCTGCCTGCCCCCAGCAGAGTTAGAGCTATTTTTAGATTGGAATGCGCATAACACGTGGCAGCAGAAATGTCAAAACATTCACGATGAAACTGTCAACACCGAAGAAATTCTCGAATATTATCATGTGTGTGGCGTCTAAAAATGTAATAAATGCTGGGGAGCGACTCATAATCGAATCAGAATCTGGTAGATTGAAAAACTTACTTTTGCGCTAAACTTACTTTTAGCGCAAAAAGTTACTTTTAAGGGCTCCGCACACTGGCGACTAAAATGGGGGCGACTACCGATGCGACTACTACGTCGCCTGCCATAATTACCTTTGAGGTCGATCAGTGATGTCATCCATGACATCACTGATCTTCCAAAGAAGCACTTGTCGCAAACGAGTCAACAAAAACTAAAAAAACTGAAAAATGTTCAGTCGCTTCTGTGGTCGCAAGGCCGGTCGCCTACAAAATTGCTCGAAAAAATCGCTAGTGTGCGGTGCCCTTTAGCGGTGACATCCGAATGTCAACTCCAATCGAAGATCAGCGACTTGACTTGCCGTAGCCCGTAGGCCAAATATCCATCGTATCCGATGTAGTAGCATATCTCAATGCGTCAAGCTGTTTTGGTTTAAATAACTGTACTCGGTATTCCGACGTTTATTCACAATAGAGAGGGCAATTTTAGAGATTAAGGACAACTGACAAATTGAAGTGTCTTTTTTATCTGCTGCCGCCATCTTAGAAATTCCGGGAATTCCGTGACGTCATCAATGAAAAAACAAATATGGCGCGCAGCCAGTGCCGAAGTCACCATTTAGGACGCCATCACACGGTGACTTCGGGAACCAAAATGGGGAATAGCCGCAAGTACTCACCAGGTGTAGATACGTTCGCGGGTATTCGCAGCGACACCGCGAGCACGGGTTATTCACGGTGAGTCACCGCGAATAACCTGTGCTCGCGGTCAAGGGGTCCATCGGCGATGCATTCGCAGGTAGTGTAGACTAGGCTTAACACGCTCAATCCGTAAGGGGTCTTGGTTTGAAAAGTCGAATATGCAGCTGGGAGAAATAATTGAACTGACGTACTTGTGGAGCATAGAGACAAGCAACAAGACGATCATGCACGATCATGCACTACTTTTCCTGGTTTTTTCACTGACGTCGTGGTCGGTAGCCCTATATACGGGTCCGATCATTGTACCGTTCTGGCAGTCTTCAAGTGTACCCCTGCCAACCATGATAGCCATACGCCGATAGTTAAAAAAAGAATTTGGAAGTTTAACCAGGCAGATCATGAGGCCCTTAATTCCTCTGTTCGTAACCACGATTTGGCGACTATTTTTTCTGATCCTGATATTGATAACATGGTCCGATTATTCACCAATGACCTTGTAGGTATCTTTGAAACTCATATCCCTTATTATGATAAAACTATTAAATCTAGCGATAAACCTTGGTTTAGCCATCATATAAAAGCAGCTATTAATAAAAGGGATAAATACTATA